>SJRY01000064.1:0-77709 GCA_011319805.1 Macrocybe gigantea | reverse complement strand
GACCCAGCGCAACACCAGAAACCCAGCCAGCCAGGCCCCTCTTTTCTGCACGATCCGTTTCATCCTCCGGTTTTCAGTCTGGCCGCAGATCTGTTGCCGGGCATCCTTCTGCATCGACATTTCCTGCATCCACGACAGACAGACCAAAGACACCAATCTCTGCGCGCCCACCGAGTCGGCCCCCAAGTCGACACTCTGTACTTTCGGCAAGACTAACAACAAATCCTTCCAAGTTGGAGACAACGTTAGAATAGAATCTCTCGGATACGAAGGGACCGTTCGATATATTGGAGAAATAGATGGAAAGCCAGGTCTTTGGGCAGGGGTTGAATTAGCCGGAGGATTTGCAGGGAAAGGAAAGAACAACGGTTCTGTCAATGGGTGCGTTCCGCTTCTGTTTAAGATCGCTGTTTGCACGGTGATTTTCCTGGAGCTAACTCATGCCTCGTTTTCTTTTCTTTTTCTTCTTTTTTAAGGAAGCGATACTTTTCATGCCCGAAAATTGCGGTGTTTTTGTCGCCTTCGCGAAGCTTTCACCTCCTACTGTAGGGCCAGGTGCTGTCCCACGGTCCTCTTCAGTGGCTTCTTCACGCAGTGGTCAAATTACTCCCATGCTCTCGGGACGCGTCACTCCATTGTCTGCGTCGGTATCAGGAACTAGAGTGGTGTCCGCTACATCAAATGGCCGTATTCCGCCACCCGGAAGTGGCAGAACGACGCCATCCATGTATCAAAGCCGAGTATCGCAAGTAGCCACACCATCCTCCCGTATACGGGTGAAGTCTGCTTCCACAACGCATGATCCAATGTCAACTTTGAAGGATAAGATCAGCGAGGGATCCAGAGCGTCTAAATATCTCACCGCATCAATAAAACGATCGGGCTCTCATAACTCACACGACTCGCGCGATTTGGATGATCTGGAGGACAATGACGAGCTGTCTAGGTCGTCTCCTTCTCCCTCTGCCGACCATCGCCATCTCTCATCCCCCACACGATTTTCCGGGTCGCCGCTATCGACACCAAAACCAGTGGCGAGCCAAAGAAGAGGAACACTGTCCGCAACACCCAATAAAGCTCGCTCCCTAACAGGTACTCCGCGCGCTCGTGTTCCCAGCTCTGTTGCGATGCCTCCACCTGCATCGCCTGGGTGCGTATCCGCAACGGAATTCGGCAATCCAAAGTTGGTGCCAGAATTAAATTTACAATATCAGCGCGACGTGGAGGCGACCAGTCACGACCGTCCAAGATCCGTTTCCTCCATCCGTACGACGTCGGATGATTATCAGGTAGCCATTGACCAGATGCAATCTCGCATTGACGCCTTGGAATATGATAACGAGCGGCTGCGACGCCTTCAGAATGTATCTCCTGCAAGCAACGAAAACGAGGCACCAGGAGTCGATGAGAACGAGACTAAGATCCTGCATAGGCAACTGAAGGACGTTGAATCTGAGTTGGCTGAATCAAAATCACTGCTGATGGCAACGAGCGCCCGACTTTTGTCTTCAGAGAAGGTCTATCAAGCCAATGTTGCCGCTTTGGAGACCGAGAAACAGACAAGTCAGGCTCGGTTGGAAGCGCTTCAGTCGACGGTGGATGATGAAGCCATGCAACTTCAGAAGCTAGAGAATAGTCTGCAGGAGAAAGAGGAAGCCTTGCGTCGACAGGAAGAGTTACTCAAAGCTAAAGACAATGATGTGGTTGACCTAGAACAGAAGGTTACGAACCTCACGTTTGAGCTGCAGAATGAAAGAGTTGAATTGGGTACGCAGATCAACGAGCTTAGGATGGCTGGTCAGGTGAGTGTCTTGGAATTTGCGTCGTATCAAAGGAATCGACTTTTCATTCCAGGAAACGATTGCTTTGTATGAAGAAAAGCTCAACGCAAATACTGCGCAAAGATATGAATTCGAGTCGCGCATCGCTGCTTTAGAAACGGAACTCAGGCTCGCGAAGAGTACGAATTCGGCATCGGTCGGCTCTGCGAATGTCTCTTCCGCCACTCAGATTGAGAACGAAACCCTCCGTGAACAGGTCCTTCACTTGCAGAGGAAGCTTTCTAACGTGGAAGATGCACTAGAGGACTCTCGAGCTTCTGCTGAAAAGGAGGAAACCGCTTTTCAGGAGAGAATGAGGCGTCTGAGGGAGAAAGAGGAAAGCATGCGGAAGGAGTTGAATGATGGGCGTAGAGATATGGAACACCTGGTGGAATCCGAGACAAGAGCTCGCAATCGCCTGGAAGAAGTCGAGGAGGCACTGCGGGAGAGCACCATGGCTCTTGAGAATGCGAGAGCCGAGATAGAAACGTTACGGATAGAACTCGGAGTAAGGGTCCGTATTTCATCGATTCATATGTCCATTGAACGATTTTCCCTCAGAACCTCGAGGCTCCTTTATCCGACGGCAAGCCTTCTCAATCTAATGCACCCAGGAATGATGCGTCATTGGCAAGGGAGGAGATAACTGGACTAAAGTATTTTTTTTTCTTTGCATACACGTCGTGCTTCATGCGAATCTGTGGCAGGCACATTGTACAGGAGCTGCAAAAGGAAAATGCTTCGTGGGAGCAAAAGCTCAAGATTGCCGAGTCCGAAAATGAGATCCTGTTGGCAGAAACGAAACAACTGCGCCAGGTGAGTGTCCCTAACCTAATCCGGAGAAGCTTTGAGGTGACATTCTCCTAGCAACTCGATGAAGCTAGGTTTGGCTACGACAAAAAGCCGCATAAAGCTCGCCAGAACAGTTATGACGACTTGCATGGAGATTCTGACGGTGCTGACGAGGTGACACGTGAGCTGAAGAGTCTATATGAGGTGAGCTGACGATTCGAGACCATCTCTATATGTTTACGCTCAAGTCATCTAGTCGGAATTGGAGCAGCTGCGGAAACAGCTGGCCGATTCCGAGATGAAGGCAGCGCGCACAGCGCATGACGTGAGTGAAATGACGTTAGCACTGGATTGCGTCTAATAGACGGTGGCCACAGCTCAACAAGGAAATCAGCGAGCTGGAGGCGTTGGTGGAATCCAAGGTGCGTCGACTGAATAGGTGAAATTGAAGGAAAGAGTGATGACATGGGATCAGATTTATCGAGAGGATGAGCTAGAACAGGAATTGGAGCAGATGAAAGAGAAGCTGGCTCGGAGCAAGAAGTCATCGAAAGGGGGAAATGAAGTTGTAGTGCGAGAGGGGGAACGGGTGGTGTGCGAGATCTGTGAAAGGGAAGGACACGACATTTTCAACTGTGACCTGCTCAAAGGCAAGGATGGTGAGCTTTACTGTGACGATTGTGACAGTCACGGTCACTTGGCCAAGGATTGTCCCCATTCTTTGGAGGTGTTTTAAATATGACGTCATTTGGCATAATATACCACCAATATAAACCATGCTACCCCTCACCTCCATCTCTCACTCTACCCTCATGTCTTACGCCGCCGTCGCTGCCGCCAACGCGCCACCGCCTGCTGAACAACCCCGCCCGGACCTCGCTCTTCTCAACACAGAGCCCCCCACCGCTCCCACCATCATCGACGAGAATTCCAAAGTCAATGTTGTCGCACAGCCTCCTACTTCCCTCCACGCGCACGGCATGCAGCATGATAATGAAGAAAATGACTCCTGCAGTCGCAGTCCAGCCGCAGAGACAAAAATAGCTGTATGCTCCAAGCCGAAGCCGAGGGACGCTATCTGCGGCAAGTCACTAAAAACGTCATTCTTCGGCCGGGTGTCGCTGGCGGATTGATTGGCATTGGTTTGTCGTTTCAGAGCTTCCAGATAATTACAGTTTGACCAGTGTCGATCACCAGTCAACGTCGCCGCGCTTGCAGGCCTTGGCTGCGCGCTTTATCTAAAGCCACAGTATCGAAGAGACAAGGGAGCACTGTGCGCAACGACGGTTGCGGCGTTGGTAGTGCTTTCCGTTGAAGAAATCTCTGCTCAGCGATATCTTCGAACCGCCCGCGGTCAGAGAGAGGCCGATCGAGCCAAACGAGAAGGGTTTCTCATCTATCAACATGCACGCGATTGGTTCGTCCGTCCAGAGATCCTGGGAGGCGCCATGGGCGTCGGTGCGTCTGGGAAACGAGAGACACGATTCTGCTTTCTGATGATCGGCACACACAGTGAACATGGTGATTCTTGGTGGCTTGGGATGTTATTATTACCGAAACCCTGAAAGGCCTGATCGCCGTATGCTTTCCGCGATCGCAGCTGCGCTGTTCACTATTATAGGTGGCGAGGCGTAAGAAGTATTTTTTATACCTTTAAAGCGCGTTGCTGATATGCAACGATAGATGCATTGCCCGACATTTTGGAAAAGGCGATTAGTGGAAATAAAATGGAGATAGTGCTGAGTTTGAATTTGTAATTCCGCCCATTCGAAAATTTTGTTGTCCGTCAAAGATCAGCTCAACACCAAACTTTACGACACCATGTCGCGTTTTTTCAGACAAGCAGGCGATTCCGATTCGGAGACTGAGGAGTCCGATGACGAGATCATGTCAAGTGGGGAGGAGGAGGCTCCTCTAAAGCCGGCCGTGTCGACCGCCGCAAAGCCTGCCATGTCTCGCTTTCTGCGAACGGCCGGCTCCGATTCCAGTAGTTCTGAAGAGGAAGAGGAGAGCGAAAGTGACAGCGATGTCGGTCGGCGTGGGCGTGACGAGGGAGAAGAAGAAGAAGAGAGCGATGAGAACGAACCCACCGGTGCAAGGATTAAGAGTGCAACGGAAAGACGTCTGGACGAAATGAAGGCGAGCGGCAAGGTCATGGAAAATGCACTTAAGATCAACGATTGGGTCGCCATCTCCGGTGGTTAGTATGTCTGTCCATGTCTTCCGTCTCCCTATCTTCATCGAGATATAGAATTCGACAAGTTGGTTCGCATGATCCAACGCCAGCACAACATTTCTGAACTTGTGCCTCCGATCTACATCCGTACTCTTGTAACGCTGGAATCCTCATTGGGCACCGCCGTTTCAAGGGAGAAAGAAGCTAAGAAGAAAATGAATGCCACGAACGCGAAAGCCCTTACAGCCGTAAAACAGAAAGTCAAGAGGGCGTTGAAGGAGTATGAGCAAGAAGTAAAAAAATATCAAGAAGTGAGCTTCACTGTCATCACCCCGGAGGCTCGACGTCCGAACTGACTGGAGCTCCACAGGACCCAGATGCATTCGAGAAAGAGTACACGTCCATTGTCATATCAGAGACGGCCCCTTTGGTTGCGGGCAAAAAGGCCACGACAGGTGTCGTGGTGGAGGCCACCGATGACTTTACGACGGTCGGGAAAGGGGGCAAAGCCATACAGTTCACGTCAGAGGGCATCTTCAAAGGTCTGCAGGCGGTTCAGGAGGCGCGTGGCAAGAAGGTGTGTGCTGTGCGCTGTTCCTGTCTGGTTTGATTTTTACTGAATTTGCCTTCTAGAACACAGATCGTGCAGAGCAGATTCGCATCCTCGAAAAATTGCTTGAAGTTTCGGTAACCTCGTATCAGAGGATTCGCGTGCTTCTTGCTCTCATTTCTTCCCGATTTGATTATAACTCCTCTATCTCCTCTTACATGCCTTTGGACCTGTGGGCTTCTGCACAGGCTGAAGTCGACCAACTGGTTTCCATCGTGTCCTCCGACTCGGATTACTCTGTTCAGGAGATCACGGCCGACTATGATGAGCTCGTCGAGAGATCACCAGCCACGGAAAATGGTGTCGTCCGCATCCGAGGTAGCATCATCAGCTTCATTGACCGCTTGGACGACGAATTCACTCGAAGTTTGCAAAACATCGATCCTCACGGAAATGAATATGTCGAACGCCTCAAGGACGAGAAGGTTCTTTATTGCACAGTTTGCCGTGCTCAGGCGTTTTACGAGAAGACGAATCAAGACGATCCCTTGGGTAGAGTGATTATGCGACGCCTTGAGCACATATACTCCAAAGTACGCTGCCTTCAGACATGATACTCATTTTCGGTGTTGATCGCCGACCTCAAACGCAGCCTAATGCTGTCGTACAAGCGCTCGAGACAGCCGCCGAAGCGTCGGAAATCAAACCGAGCGTGAGTTTGGCGCAGCAGGGCTCGTCGTCAGCCCTCATTCACGCTCTATGCGTGCATCTCTATCGGTCTGGGAATTCACTCCTTCGAACACGCGCCATGCTTTGCCACATCTATCACCACGCCTTGCACAACGATTTCTATACGGCTCGCGACATGCTTCTCATGTCACATTTGCAGGAATCTATCCACTCTGCGGATGTCACAACTCAGATCCTCTACAACCGGACAATTGTTCAACTTGGTTTATGTGCGTTCAGGTCCGGTCTAATCAAGGAATCTCAGGCCATACTTCAGGATATTTTTGCGACTCAACGAGTTAAAGAGCTTCTTGCGCAGGGCGTCCATCAACAACGCTACCTAGTTTTGACTCCAGAACAGGAAAAGGCCGAAAAGCAAAGGCAGTTGCCTTTCCACATGCACATCAACACCGAATTGTTGGAAGCAGCATTTCTAGTGTCAAGTATGCTTGTAGAAATTCCCCTCCTTGCAAGCATAGAATCGGAGGAAATGAAGAGGAAGGCCATATCGAAGCCCTTTAGGCGCCTTTTAGACTTTGCAGACCGTCAGATATTCACAGGACCTCCTGAAAGTACGCGAGATCATATTATGCAAGCAAGCAAATCATTGCAGGATGGTGAATGGGAGAAATGCCGGGACCTTGTGCAGAGCATCAAGATCTGGAGCTTGATGCCGGAAGCTGCCGCCGTGAAAGAGATGTTGGCCAAGTGAGTGTCATCCCCCCGCCGACCCGACCCAGGTCTCAACTTCTGGCAGGCGTATACAAGAACAAGGGTTACGAACGTACCTTTTCACGTACGCTCCCCATTACAGGTCGCTGTCCATGTCTCTGCTTTCTCGCACTTTCTCACTCCCATTGCGAACCGTAACCTCTATCGTCTCAAAGATGATTTGGAACGAAGAACTATCTGCATCCCTAGATCAATCTGGCGGCGTCGTCGTCTTTCATCGCAATGAACTGTCGCGCACCCAGCAACTCGCCCAATCAATGGCAGATAAAGTCGCGGCAATGGTCGAACAGAACGAGAAAGCGCTCGATGTTAAAATGGGTAGCAGCGCGGGCTGGAATGAACGAGCCGATGGCATCAAAGGTGAAAAACGCAACGAACAGGCGCAAGAGCGCCGAGGCCGTGGGGAACGTAACCGCGGTGCAAGAGGTTTGTCTCATCCCTCCGCTTTTTTTGTAACTCGCTTCATCATCTGGCTAGGAGGGGCAAGAAGTCGTGGTATACGCTTCTCTCAAGGTCTCGGCAATCAGATGGCTACGCAGACCACAGGATGAAAGAGGCAGTTGCGAGGATACGTATTATTTTTGTACCTTTATCGTAAAAGAACACCAAATGTGACGCTTCTTGATATCGTACATTGGGCGTGTTGGTCATGGCTGGGATAAATAATAGTAACATGTCGATCTCTTCCACTGCTCCCCATGACCATAAAGAATCAAATCACAAGGGATCCGATACAGCTGTTTCAGAAACGATAGACCAGTTTCGATTTTGCAGTGTTCAGCCACTGTATTTATAGGTACCAAGTAAGGTAGGGCTCACCGAAAACACGCACACATCACATGATCAAGGAGTGACAGAGCGTTACATTTGGTGGAGATCCCGAATAAATCTTTAATGGCACTCGTATATCAATGAAAATGGGCCTCTGCTGCTCACTCAAGCTTAGGCTGAAACCGGGAAGCGCCACGTGACGCTCCCCAAATAATGATTGAGTGAAGGAAAAGGCGACCGAGCGAGAGGGCCCGGTCCGTACAAATGTCTATCTACAGTTGAAAGGAAAATAAATAAGCAGAAAACATGTTATCAAACAGAGGGCGGGGTCGGGAGGGTCGCGAAAAAGAGATGCTTGAGTTCGCACGTGGGAGTCAGAGGAAGATCTTGTCTGCTCCTAATCGTCGGGGCGTTCTTTATAGGGCCTCTGCTAGATCAATAGCACCCTATAGAGACGACGATGAAGAGGTGACAAGTGTGACGTACAAGCAATGCGAAGAGGAGACTGATAGGTCAGTCACGAGTGAAAAGGAGTGTGGCGGGGGTGCCGAGACGTGTGTCGGCGGGCGACGAACGAGATCTAGAGCATGCGCAGCAAAAAGGAGTGCAGTGAGGTGCATGTAGATGAAATCGAAAACAGAGTGCGGCACGGCCGACTTTCCTGGCATAGCCAGATGAGGACGTGTGACTTTCGAGGCTCAGAGGCCTCCGAAAAAGCTCGTTCACTCACCTTTACTTCGACCTCTGCTGCTCACTCAAGCTTAGGCTGAAACCGGGAAGCGCCACATGACGCTCCCCAAATAATGATTGAGTGAAGGAAAAGGCGACCGAGCGAGAGGGCCCATCGAGGCATGAATGATGTGTGTGGGGTGGCGGCGGTGCGAAATGATGTAAGCGAGGAGCTGCAGAGAAAGAACAGGAGGGGGGGGGGCAGGTTAACAAAGAGGAAGAGTGTGGTCATGAGCCAAATGTTGTTCTGCACGAATGGCAGGGTTGTCCCTGATGTAGATTAGCCATGTGCTGGATGACCAACGTCCGAGGGCTTGTATGAGTTCAGAAGGTAAACCCAGTGAGGCATAAAAAGTTGCCCCTCCAGCGCGAGCCGAGTGACCACCATAATCTCGTGACAAGACGGTGAAAAGTCTACTGTCGAACCATGCCCGATTAGGTAGAGAACCATCTTCACGCAGAAACAAAGCGGCCCGTGCACCGTGGATTGCATCGCGACGTCGAACGTATCTTTGCAGCAGGTCCACTGGGTCAGCATGAGCCTGCTTCGTGAAAAGGATAGGGCTTCCCCGGTACAAAGGATCCCCTTTGTGATATGGCAGGAGATAGCCAGCGCGTCCATCTTGGAATGTGAGAGAACCTCACTTCACAATTTTCCGCCAGTCCCGCAGCCAATGTCGTTCGATACAATGAGTTTGCCAATCCGATGGCAAGCATAAAACGCACAAGCAAGAATGGTTGCGAAGAGCAGGTCATCGTAAACCGAGAGCGCGAGGCTTGGCCCTCAAACAGCAAAAGATGGGCAACACGGAATGGGAGTTTCCGTCTCACGCCATCCGCACGACTCTTCCTCATGCCACGGATTGTAGCCTGTACTGCCGGATGTGCTCTGTTATTGTCGAAATTGGGAAAGAACTGCCGCAAAAAGTGCCGTGCACCTGACAGGTACTTGGGACCAGAGGCGATGAATTTTGATGAGTAAGCGATGTAACAGCAGAGAGTCTGGGGGGTCGGCTCTAAAGGAAGGGAGTGACGAAGGCAGAAAGCAATATAGCTGCGAGCTCCCGTAGCGTAGTTTTTCTTAGTGGATGCTTCAATGGCATTGGATTGCAGGCAGGCCACCAGATTATCCAGCTCGTCGAGGGGAAGGGGATCATGAGTGATGCAAAAATTCCTAGGGCCAAGGGCCTTCAGAAGCAATCTCTCCATCGACATGGCAATAGCTCCCGTGCTGGTTCAAAGGATTGAATTTGGTCTGCAGGGAAGCGGCGGGAGTACTCCTGGAACAGACAGCATGAGAGCATATCCGCCCATGTATTAGACTTCCCCTCGATGTGTCGCACACGGATGTCCATTCCGGACCGCAAGACAATTTCCGCCACTCCTAAAAGTGGGCCATTATGCATTGTCTCGGAGACGGATAGAGAGTTGAAGGCTGAAACCGAGTTCAGGCTGTCTGAGAAAAGGAGCACTCGCCTCGGAGGTGTTCTCAGCGAACCCGCATGAAAGATCACCGAGAAGATTGCTATAAGTTCCAGGAAAAATATATCCACCTTCTTCCCTGGAGGTGGTGCTCGAATTTCGTACACGAAGCCCTTGTTGGCAAAGACAAAAGCCAAGGCCTTGTTGAGGCTCGCATCTGTCCATACAACCATGTCTGCATCTGCATCTTTCCATGTGCCAGTGCCAATAAGATGGACACCAATGCACTTGGGAATGACGTCCGCCAACCAGGACAGGTCCGAGCGTACTGTTGCATTAATAGGGATACCGGCTGAGACGACCTGTTTCCCACTCATTTTCCGGTACATTTCCGTGAGTGCCGGCCTTCCCCAGGGGAGTACATTCAACACCCAGTTGATACGCCCTGCTAGTCTTTGCCACTCCCGCAATGAAGGCGTTCTGTTTGCGGTCTCTAAGAAACTTCGAATCTTCCTGACCAGAGATACCACAGCATCTGGTTCAAGCGTGATTGTACCCTGCCGGAAGTCGATCCAGAAACCAATCACCTTAAGAACGGCACCATGTAATTGCTTCCTGTCCTCGAAAGGGCAGTTGATGCTTTCCCACAAAGTCAACAGCTGGACCTGTTGCCGTGGGCGCTCGACGCCATGGAAATGAACGAGGTTCTCCGTGAAATCCCAGCCAAAGAAGTCATCCATGTAGACATGCAAACCTTCTACTCCGAGCTTCCTGACTGCGATCCAGCACAAGAGACCCGAGACAGCACACCAGCATCTTGGAGAGGCTCTGTTACCGAAGACCAGTCGACATACGATGTGCAGTTTCCCATCGACCTCCACGATCTGCCGTAATTGCCACAACGGGTGTGCAGGCAAGTTCAAGAAAGCCGTAGCCACGTCAGACTTGAACAATATGATGTCTCGATTCGGGTATTCTTTCTTCACGTCGTGCAAAACCTGGCCAAATGTATGCATGTCATCATACTTCACATGGGCTTCCTCTCGAGGTATCCCTGCATTAAGCCCGGATGCAGAATGGTCCGTTACCACGCGTGGCTTGCCACCTTGCCAGACGACGAACATTGGTAACAGCTTCATCCCGGGCCAAAGGGCGCTCGACGTCAGTGCAGTTGACCATCTCCGAGCCTCAACCTCTCGATCCCGGAAGGTCCGCAGTGCCCTCAAGTCCTCCTCTTCCATTTTGTAATTGCCTGAGAATTCCCAGTCCTCTGCAGCCCACTCACTTTCATCGAACGGCCAGAAGCCCTCCCGAAGTCCGCACATCATGGATTTTACGAATGGTTGATTCGGGTGGTCCATGAGCAAGAGTTCGAATCGATCGACATTGAAGGGTGTGTCGACCTTGACCGCATTGCCCAGCCGCTGCAGGGTAGAGTTGTAGGAGGCGTCGTTCAAGAGATGTTGTGGAGGAGCAGGCAGTGGATCAGCCGTTTCAGTGTAAAGTGCGGAAGGGGAGATAGTATTCATAGCTGATTGTGACCATACAAAGCCTCGTCGATACCGTGGACCTTCAATATCATCCTCTGCTTTCCGCTTCTCAATCCCCCGAATCGACACCGGCCCTTTCACAGCCTCCGCTGCTCTTGCGTGCATTTGCTCAATTTCCTCCGGCCCTCTTTCCTTGGAATCTGGCATTGCAACGCTCGACGTCCTTAGCTCGGTGTTGCTCACCACAGATCCAGCAAGAATGCTTGCGCCCATACGGACAAGGATCTGTGCATTTCCCTTCGTTCCAGTTCTTGCATGACGTCTCTCCTCTCGGTCTCTTCGTTCCCATTTTTCGCTGTCCGACCTGTCCTTGATCACTGCTGTCAGCCATCTGTCCAAACATGGGGATCTGATGGTATGAGCAATCGTCGAGCCGGAAAGCGGACTTCGCATAATTTTCTCTAATCTCCTCATCAAACTTGATGGCCACATGTGGCTTCCCCGCGCAACACCAGAAGAGTTGCTGCACCACCCGTCGGTAGACTTGGAGTTCCTCGTCCCGGTGGGTATAAAGCTTGACCACCCCGGCCATCCATGCATCGAACACGCGGAGCTATTCCGCTTCGGTCTGAATTGCCCGTCTGGAGGTGAGCTGCCCCTCGTGAATGAGCTCGAAACCCGGCACAAAAGGAGTTGCCTTGTCCTTGAGGTCGTAGCCTTTGTCGAGTTTAGCAAAGAGTTTTGAGAAGTCAACGTACTTGTCCTGAATGATGAGCTTCCAGATGCTTTCTGGTAGAGGCTCGATAATGACCGAGTTTTGCATTTTCGAAACGATTGCTTCGCGGACATACTCCGACTTGTTGTAGGCACGACGAAGCTCCAGGGTCCGAGCGAGATGAGGGTCGGAAGAACTGCGAGAAACCAACTTGCTAAGATGAGGGGCGACAGCGAGCACAGAGTCGGGGAGAGTATCTTTGTTTTCCCGAGCCTTGAAAATCTCGTCTAATCCATGCAGGAATTGGTCCTTGTCGACCCCAGCGTCTCCGAGATCAGGTCCTCCGAACTGTTCACGGAGAATGGCCCAAGCCACATCATCAATGAGCCTGGCAGCCACTTCTCTTTTGTCAGCGCCTCCAGCACCCTCAACATCATCATTGGCGTCCGGTTCAGTGTCCCCTCCACGCTGGGTGAGTCACTCCTTGAATTGTTCGACGTACTCGTGGGCGATGTTGGGAGAAGCCCTGGCCTCCTTGAGTTGATCCAAGACAGTCCCGGTTGACAAGTTGTTCCTGACGCCGGCATCGACGATGTCCTGGCAGGCCTTGGCTACGGTCCTGGTCTCTTCGAGAGGAGAAGCCGAGCGACGTTCAGTTTCGGAAGGTACATTGCCAGCCATGAATATGAGATTGTAGATGTCGTAGATAGTGTCGCGAAAAAGAGATGCTTGAGTTCGCACGTGGGAGTCAGAGGAAGATCTTGTCTGCTCCTAATCGTCGGGGCGTTCTTTATAGGGCCTCTGCTAGATCAATAGCACCCTATAGAGACGACGATGAAGAGGTGACAAGTGTGACGTACAAGCAATGCGAAGAGGAGACTGATAGGTCAGTCACGAGTGAAAAGGAGTGTGGCGGGGGTGCCGAGACGCGTGTCGGCGGGCGACGAACGAGATCTAGAGCATGCGCAGCAAAAAGGAGTGCAGTGAGGTGCATGTAGATGAAATCGAAAATGGAGTGCGGCGCGGCCGACTTTCCTGGTGTAGCCAGATGAGGACGTGTGACTTTCGAGGCTCAGAGGCCTCCGAAAAAGCTCGTTTACTCACCTTTACTTCGAGAATCGGTTCGCACAGAGTTCTAAAAATAGTAAAAATGCATCGAATTGCGTGAACCGATGTTTGAAAATTCGATAATTACACATGCCCTTACATTTACAAAAAGCTGACCTCGTCAACAAAAAACACATCTATGCATCTTCATGCCTTTGCACACTCTTCGCAACTTGAAAAACCTGAAGAACTGGGCCATTCCAAACACGAGGAGGACAAAGCAATCTAAGCACTGTCAGCAGAATGAAAGTGAGCAGATTCAGAGTTGATCAATCAATCAATGATTATCTCGAGAGAAAACTCACTTCAATCCACCTTGCAACAGATTTGCTTGTAGATCTAGACAGTTTATGGATGCATACCACAAGGGATTGTATGCAAGACAAGCAGCGTGGGTGGGAAAAAAGTACTGCAGTCATCAAGTGCTGCCCAACTTGATTCTCGTAGAGCTCAATTCCATTGATGATCTTCATGTTTGACAACCAAATAGTGTTCAACCTCAGATATAATTTACTTATAATTACTTTTCTACCCTTTCTCATATTATATGACTGCATAGTAACATGTTTTATAGCTAGATTCTACCTGTGAGGCATGGATGCACCCCCATCCAATGATGCATTTTGTTCCTGATTGAACCCTGGTCACAGAAAGTCACATCCTATGATGTCTGCATGTTTTCAGTGAGCCCTATCTTAGTAAACTATTTTCCCATGCCCAAGGTCACATTTTCAGTTCCATGAGTGATGCATCTCTTAATTAGTATCACTCTCTACTGTAGTTCATGCATCTTCTGAAGTGATATTTGCTTCCATAGGGATGCTTTAGCCAAAGACCAAGGATGTGTGTGACACTCCAAGACCTATGCTATTATGAATGTCATCCAAAGGACCATTCAATTTCTTATCTTATCCTTCCTATATCCCTTATCTTTCCCATCATGCTGCACAGCATGCAGCCATTGAGTCATCTCCTTCCAGTCTTACTTATCTGCAGTCGATAGCATTGTGCAGCCTATGGTCCGTGCTCAAGTACTGTAGCATATATAAGGACTCCCAGATGTACCAGTAATGCTAGGCTTAATATTCCTTTTGCCATCGTCTCAAGACCACTCTCACACTTAGTCTGCCCAAGTCCTTTTGAGATTCATCTAGCCTAACAGGATATTAAGCCTTGTCAAGACTCACTCAGACTCATACACACACTATGTCATACTTTATCAAAGACTTGATCAACATTTGATGACAAGCAGTTGCCAATCCAGTAAGCACTAGTGTGAGTGATGAGAGCACCTGGCTCAGAGAAGTAGACCAGACATTGCAGTTCACACCATTCATAGAGACAGTCCATGCCACCTGCAGAGACACTAGCAATCCAAATAAACAGAAGAGAGAGAGCATGCCTACACCAAGTAGCAATGACAAAGAACAGGCATTTCTGAGAGAGTTTGCCTTCACCACCACAGACGAGCCCGCTGAGATCCTCAGCGAAGGAGCAGCACAACTCATTGCAGAACTCTTCCTAGAAGGAGAATATGGGATAAGCCCAGAAGAGCTGTGGTCAGACCAGAATCTTCTTGCTGAAGAAGAGGACAAACCCATCCGCAAGAAAACGAGAGAAGAATGAACACAAGCCCGAGACTTTAGATGACAACAGATCGAGAACTATAATCGCCGAACACAGGAGGAAGACATACTGATACAGAGAGGGCATGACGCACAGAGCGTACGACAGAACCAACGAGAACGACACCAGAGTCAAGAACATACAGGAACGAAACCACCGAACCCCTTCAGAGGACCGATCCGCCGAAGCACTGCATAAGGAAAGAATCGCACCACCGTGGCGAAAGTAAGCAACAATGACTGGGACAAATACTATCGGTGGAGGGAGCGAAAAGGATTACCAAAGACAAACAGACCGACCACTGCAGAGTGGGCCGATTTTGAACTAGCTTGTAGAATCGCAGGAGTCGACCTAGACTACTGGAAAGAACAGAGAGAGGAGTGAAGACAGAAACAGCTCCAAGAACAGCGAGCCCAAGCACAAGCACAGCAGACCCAAGAACAACAGATCCAGGAACAGGAAAGCCAAGACCAAGAGAACGACGAAGAAACCCCCAAAGGATGACGACAGAATACAAGGGAATCATCGCCGACCCGAAATCCTTTACAGGAGATCGAACGTCCTTCGATATTTGGTGGAGGAAGATGAAACTTTACATAACCGCACATGGAGACCTCATGGATACACAGAAGATTGGAGCGGTCCTGTCTAGAATGACCGACGGACCCAGAGCCCACTGGGCGTCAAAGAAGATTGACACCACTACCAACCAAAGCACATGGGCCGACTTCATAACTGAGATAGAGACACGATTCAGCAATGTCATGTCACCATCACAAGCAGGAAGCAAACTATTCAATATCAGACAGGGGAACCGACCCATTGACAAATTTTTGGATGAATTCGTAGACCTCACAGGGAAAGCAGGAATGACAGGAACAGCCCCTCGTTTCCTACTTGAGAAGAGCTTAAACCGAAGGATAGCAGAAGCCGTACACTCAATCTCCACACTTCCAACAGATGGAAATGAATATATCAAGACAGTTCGAGCGATTGGATGAAACATCGATGAACACAGAAATGTGATGAGAGGAGAATTCACAAGCAATCAGCG
Source organism: Macrocybe gigantea (assembly GCA_011319805.1). Classification (NCBI taxonomy): domain Eukaryota; kingdom Fungi; phylum Basidiomycota; class Agaricomycetes; order Agaricales; family Callistosporiaceae; genus Macrocybe; species Macrocybe gigantea. Next base: position 61,996 of record SJRY01000064.1, on the reverse strand, counting down.
CAAGACCGGAAACCCAAGCCGAGGAGCAGGACAGGCCATGGAAGTTGATAAAGTACGAAGCAACAACTGCTTCAACTGCAATAAACCAGGACACCTCTCACGAAACTGCCCGGAACCACGAAAAGGAGCAGCAAATGTCACATGTTTCAATTGTGGCTTAAAGGAACACTATGCATAGAACTGCAGGAAGAAGAAGAAAGGAAAATCCCAGGTCAGAGAAGTGAAAGAAGAAGAAGGAGAGGACAAAGAAGACAAGGATGAAGAAAGCTCTGACAAAGAGGGTTTTGCTGAAGGGTCCAACTAGAAGGTGCTAAATCACGACCCATACAACTGAAACAGACTCGCTTCGATACTGGATGTAGATCATCCCATACTCTGAAATACACCATTTCCGCCAAGCGATCTGAAGCACCAAGAAAAACCATCCAAGGAGACAAACCACTAAAGAGGAAAGAGCTCGCAGTACCAGCGAGGATACGAACATAAAAAGGAATCACAACGATAACACCAGAAGTCGATAGCAGAGCAGATAGGACCTGCATCAACACCACAATAGTAGCAAAAACAGGACTGAAGACACGACGAATCAAGAAGATTCCCATCATAAATGCAGATGGATCACCCAACCGCCAGAAAACAGCAGACCAAGTAGCGGAGGTCCACATCAACATTAAAGGACACAAGGAGCACATGGAAGCCATCGTACTCGACATCGGAAAAACCGACATGCTACTAGGACATGACTGGCTTGTCTACCACAACCCAACAATCAAATGGAGGACAGGAGAAGTTGTCTTCGACAGATGCCCTAAAACGTGCAAAATAAACCACCAAACGATTAAGATACAGAAGGTGGCTGAATCAGCAAAAACCACAGCCAGCGACAAGACAGGAACCCAGATACCCCCATATCTGATCAGATTCAAACACCTCTTCAAGGAGAAGAACTTTGATCGCTTACCAGACCACAAGGAATGGGACCATGAAATAAACTTAACGAAGGATGCACCCAAAACGATACCGAGCAAGGTCTATCCGATGACACAGAAGGAACTGGAGGAACTAGATGCCTTCGTCGAAGAAGGATTATGAATAGGAAAAATACGCCCATCGAAATCGCCTTACGCAGCACTCTGCTTCTTTCGCAACAAGAAGGATGGAAGCAAATGACTCATCCAAGACTACCAGGAGATAAACAAATATATAGTCAAAGACAAGTTCCCACTACCATGCATCAGCGAGCTCCTTGACGTATTACAAGGAGCAAAGTACTTTAGCAAGATCGATATCATTTGGGGATACAATAACATGTGCATCCGGAAAGGGACGAATGGAAGGCAGCCTTCCTAACAGCAAGAGGACTCTTCGAACTGACAGTCATGTATTTTGGGCAGTGCAACGCACCAGGCACTTTTAGCTGAATGATGGTGAGCCTCTTCCAAGATCAAATACGAAGAAGAGTGTGCATAATCTATATGGACGACATCATAATCATTGGACGAACACGAGAGGAACTCCAAAAGAACACCATAGAAGTCATGGAAATACTGAACAAGAATGACCTGTTCATCAAAGGACCGAAATGCATCTGGGAATTATCAAAAGTCCCAGTACTAGGATACATCATAGGAGAAGGGAAGGTAGAAATGGAACCAGAAAAGATCACAGCTGTACAATCCTGGCCAACCCCAAAGATGAAGAAAGAACTACAAAAGTTCTTGGGATTCACGAACTTTTACCGACGATTCATCAAGGGATACGCAAAAGTCGCTAAACCCCTGATGGAGTTGACTGGAAACAAAGCATTCCAGTGGACAGACAAGCAACAGGATGCTTTCAAAGAACTGATCTGACATATAACCTCAGCACCCATTCTAGCACTACTACAGACAGAAGGAAAATTCTGAGTTGAAATGGATGCCTCAGGATATGCCATTGGAGCGGTACTATCACAACAGCAGAAAGGACTATGGCACCCAATTGCATTCATTTCCAGAAGCATGACTCCAGCAGAGCAAAACTATGAAATCTATGACAAGGAACTCCTTGCAATAATAGTTGCACTGAAGACATGGAGACAATACCTCCTTGAAGCTCGAGAGAAGTTCGAAATATTGACAGATCACAAAAACCTATCATACTTCTGGAAGCCGCAGCGACTCAATTCGAGACAGATTGGCTGGTACCTGAAATTACAGGAATATGACTACGAACTATGACATGTACCAGGAAAGGCGAATGGAAAAGCGGATGTCCTGTCACAGATGGCAGGATATGAAGAAAACCTAGCAGAGAAGGATGACATACAAATGATCAAAGAAGCAGCATTCATTCGACATCTGGAAGAGAATAATGAACGAGACTTTGAATTTATGATGTTCGAGGATGAACACCCATGGAAAGAAGAAGCAGAAAATAATGAAACATTATAAACAAGAGGAATCACAATGATCGAATCCTCAAGGATAGAACAAATTCGACAATGCACACAAAGGGAGACGATCGTAACAACAGGACTGAAGGAAAAACCACACTGGTTCACAGAAGACGACCATATCGTATACATAGGAGGAAAAATCTACGTTCCTCCAGACAACAAACTGAAGGAAAACATCATGTTTGAACACCATGACACACCTATCAGAGGACACCCAGGGCAATACCGCATGCACGAGCTCATAAGCCACACCTATTGGTGGCCATCAATGCTAACGGACATCAAGAAGTATGTCAATGGATGCGAAACATGTCAGTGAAACAAAATCATCTGACAAAAGAAACATGCACCCCTGCACCCGCACGAAGTCCCACAGCAACTATGGGAAGATATCGGAGTAGATCTCATAGGACCGCTACCCAGCTCGAATGGCTTTAATGCCATTGCCGCAGTCACAGACCGCCTGACCAAGATGATCCACCTAGTTCCCACAAAGACTGAACTCACAGCAGAAGGTCTCGCATGACTATACTGAGACAATGTGTGGCGGCTTCATGGAATCCCACGAAAGATCATTAGTGATCGAGGACCCCAGTTCACAGCACGATTCATGACAGCACTTCTAAAATTACTCGGAACAAAGCAAAATCTATCAACGGCCTATCACCTACAGACAGATGGACAGGCGGAGCGATCCCACCAAGAAACGGAAGCCTTCCTCAGAAGCTTCACAAACAACTTACAGGACGATTGGGCAGAATGGATAGCAATCGCAGAGTACCAATACAATGACAAAGCACACCAGGGAATGAAGGAGACACCATTCTACCTCAACTATGGAATGCACCCCTGGAAGGGAGAGCCACAGATGACAGAAGGGAATAACCCCACAGCAAAAGACTTCATCAAAAGAATGAACCAAATACGAAAGGAAGCAAATGTTGTACTGCAATATGCACAAACACGAGCCAAAGACAATTACGATGCGAGACGAAAACCCACCCGTGAATACAAGAAAGGGGATAGAGTATGGCTAGAAGCCACCAATATCACAGTCAATTGACCATCAAAGAAGTTATCGGCACTCTGATATGGACCATTCAAGGTGGTTGAAAAGAAAGGAGCCTCAGCATATCGCCTGGAACTCCCAGCATCATGGCAGCTGATACACCCCATGTTCAATGAAACACTGCTCACGCCTTACAAAGGACCCCGTTTCAAGATACAAGAGTGACCATCACCACCACCCCCTGAAATCATAAATGATGAAGAAGAGTACGAGATAGAAGAGATCCTAAAAAGGAAGAAACAAGGGAGGGGGATACTATTCCTGGTCAAATGGAAAGGATATGGATACGAAGAGAACACATGGATCAAAGAGAAGGAACTGGGGAATGCGCAGCAAGCTCTAGACCACTTCCTAAAGAAGACTGTGAACCAGGATAAAAGGATCACGACAAGAGGGAAGAAGACCAAAAATTGCACTTCATGACCACCAACACCCCCATCAGCATCGACAGCAGCGAGGGCAGCTGCGCACCTATCCCCAACCACCCAAGCGACCTCGAGAATCTGGCAAGGATTCTCAATGCTAGCGACTACATGGACCCCCTCACCATCATACTTGGCATATATATGCGCTATGTTATGACCGTCCGCACACACCTCTGGACCGGGCGAACCCCTGATGGGACCGGCCCCACTGCAGCTGAACGTATCGCACTTTGCGAGGCGATGGAAATGCTTCGCACAGAAAACCAGTGACTTAAACTCCTTGCCACCACACTCCATCACATCCACGCTTATAATGAAGAGCTCATTCATACATGGGCCCCACATGCCGTGACTGCCTGGGAGACCAATACTGGGTGGGGACAGCTGGACTAAGGTTTTTCACGAGGATGCGAATCTAAAGAGAGGGTGATGTTACGGATACCGCCCAAAGGACTATTCATTTTCTTATCTTATCTTTCCCACATCCCTTATCTCCCCCATCATGCTGCGCAGCACGCAGCCATCGAGTCATCCCACTTCCCTAGTCATCCTGAGTCATCTCCTTCCAGTCTTACTCATCTGCAGTCTACAGCATTGCGCAGCCCATGGTCCATGCTCAAGTACTGTAATGTATATAAGGACTCCCAGATGTACCAGTAGCACTAGGCTTAATATTCCTTTTGCCATCATCTCAAGACCACTCTCACACTTAGTCTGCCCGAGTCCTTCTGAGATTCGTCTAGCCTAACAGTCCCATCTGCACAGACAGTTTTGATGATTGTGACAAGCTCATTGTCTCTTGCTTCGACATGTTGCACTGTCTTCTGGTTGCGATCAATGAAGGCAGCAATCCGCTTCCCAATGCCTAGCTGAATACCCTTCTCATCTATATTATATATATTCTCCTCAGAAATTTGATATTTCTCGATAAGTTCTTGAAGCATGTCAAAAAACTCTTGTGTTATAGTAGGATTCAGGGCGCATGCATGACATTCTTTAAGGCTCTGAGTATAACAGATAGCAAGGTCAGGATGTTGTTTCTTGAATCGTTTATACCATGATACTCCAAGTTGCTTGCCACAAATGTCCAATGCATAATCAGTAAGTATTTGTGGTGTAAGTGGAAGTCCTTGCCTCTCCATTTCCTTTACCCACTCAATGAGAACCTCCTCCTCAGGCAGCTTGAGCTTTTGTTCATGCTCATGAGCAGCCTGACATGTGGAAACCCCACTATAGCCATCTCATAATGTCGAGCATGGAACTTGATAATCAACAGTGGCATAGCACAGTGAGATCTTTTGTTCCTTTATGGCCTTCAGTGCAAGCTGGATATGTTCCTTCTGATCCATTTCTTCAATATTGATTTCATTTGCTTTGCCATCATTATCAGACATCATGATAGTTTGCAGTAAAATAACTACAGTATTCGACTGCATCAACATGGAATCATGCCTCATGTGAACCACATGTAATGGATTATATCTGATACATGGAAATTGTGGAAACCATTATCCTACCTTATCTCTGATAATGTCACAAGATTGCCTGGGTGTTACGATTTCAAAACTTATCATCATCTTGACAATGGGCACATGACTCAAGATCACATGACAAACACATGACACAAACTGTGATGCAACAAATAAGATATAATGAAGCGACTCAAGGAAACCCTATGACAACAACACATTAGCACTGACTAGGGTATAGGGTTATTGCGCAGTATCTACAGGACAATATGAGGAGTGCAGTCGAATCCTTACTCATGCAGACAAGGGTTAAGGGTTTCACATAACACGAGGATAGCATAGTTGTGGTCTGTGCTTAGGAGTCATAACGTATAAATAGTCAAATTGTATGTAGTAGAACTCAGCTTCGAGCTGGCTAATTATTAGCAAACTTCTCCCTGCCTCTCCTCTTTGAGTTAGTTAGAGTGACCTGCATGCAGACTTGGTTTTGCATAGCACTGGGAGTTGCTGTATGAAATGTAACAGAATACAAAAGTCAACTGATAAGGTGAAAAGAGAAGGGTGCTGAGTGCTTACTAGCTTCATAGTCATGTAAGGGCAGTCTCTCTGGCACTTTCATATCATTATCTTTCTATTAGAACCATTGCAATTGAGATCTGGTCCATGCTTCAGAAAACCTACATTTGGATTTTGCTGCATCACTCCAACCATGTACTTCTTGTTCCATGGCCACAGAGCCCAAAGAAAAAATTCTAAAATTATATTCAGTACATGAAATGAATGGGAAAGGGGCATAGGTTGTGAGAGTGAAAGCATTTTACGGTCACTTACTTGCTTGACATGATAGCGAGTTCAGCAATCAGGGCTCCATTCAGCTTGAGATTTGGCATGGACCAAAATGAAACAAGCTATAATGATGTTAGGTCCTGGGAGAGATCAATGACAGCACTTGGAAACACTCACCAAAGGGTTCAACAAACGATGAGATGAATTGTTGCGCTCGAAACTTGCGCAATGAAGGTGGTGATAATGCATTCCTGTGGCGACTGGTGTCCAAACATAACCAAACAAGCCATTTTCGGAAATGCGACATGAATTTGTTCACACCACATGCTTCTGTCGTCGTAGAATTCAGATATAGTTGGCCATAAGCTTGACATTGAATTTGAGATACAAATTTTTACTGAGAGAGCCGCTGATTCATCATAAACTCAAGGTGACCGACTTCCCAGGGTGGCCGACTGCCTGGTCTCCCACGGTACACAATGACATGATTCCTGTCACAGAATGGTCATGGCACATGACGTGGCAGGTTTTGTCTGAGGCCTACCTTACCAATTCTCGCATTCCTTGACAAAGTCAAAATGCAGTTTCAGAGCAGATGTAGTGGCAATGTACAGCACATATAGCATACTTAACTATAGCAGCAAAAACTCTGACATTAGTCCTTTCACTGATTTGTAATTGAGCGAGTGACCATGTTCATGGTCTGTCCAGGTTCCTGATCTCCCACGGTATAAACACGGTCGCGGAACGCTGCAAAATCGAAACTGGTCTAATTGTTTCTGAAACAGCGGTAACTGGAAACTAGAATTAATACGCGTCTTCGGGAAAGTCATATGTGCTCATCGTCCGATTCCTCGTGCTCCGTTTCGCGCCTAACGTGGGCGGTCCAGTCAGATAGCTCCAATTTTTCACCCCGAAAAGCCTCTGAACGCGTGTTAGACTGTGCCCCGTTGTGAATGAAAGGATTACCTCCAGGCGCAATCTCGTATCCGGGCTGCGTGAGACATCGTTGCATTTCAGCTTTTGCTCCTACTTTGGTATTCTTGCCTAGAACGCAGCCATCCAACTTGGCTCTGAAAAGGAGTCAACAACAGGAGGCTCGCCATTAGACTGCGATTTACCCGTCCTCGACCACACAGTGGTCTAGTAATATGCATCCAACTATTTTCGTCATTTTACCGATGACACAATGACGGCCGATGACCGATTTCTTGATCGTGGCGCGTTCCGCAACCCGAGTTGATTCCCCTATGATATTATCCGGGGATATTTGCGCTTTTGGATCTATCAAAGACCGGTTTTTAGGATCGGTTGGCAATGTATAAGCAGCTTGTAAGAGGATCTGGACAGGAAAATATCAGCAAAACGTTTGAGGACGAGATACCCGCTGATTGCTCACGCGTCTGTTAACTGCAACAAAATCTGGCAGTGTGTTTACGCGCGTTGCAATGTCACCTTCCACATTGTGAAGAATGACGCCAATCCGGACTGTCGCTACAGGGCATTTGCTGTCATCGGCAGGTATTGGGGATGAGGGAACGGATATGACAATCTCGCGAAGGTGCTCTGATGCATCGTATTCAGCCTTGTGCAGGCGCTTTGTGTGGTGAGATATTAGAGTTGAGTGCTTTAAGGACAGCGATTGCGGGTTAACTTGGTCAAATACTATTGGAGGGTTATAGGGTTATTTATCTCTCTATCGTCAAGGCGAATGACATAGCACCATTTTGGTATTTCTCTCTTTTGGCGCGTTGATATTGGATTTTGCATAGCCACGGGAGCAATTCTTCTCGGAATGAAACAAATTGCGGTTTTTCCTGCAACGCGAACAGAACGGAACGTCTACAAACATATAGATGCGAATCTTGATATTTTGAAGACAACCTGAGTCGAGGATATCTGAATAGATGCAGTTGAAATCATCAGTTGACAAAGGTCAAAACATATCGTCGAATGACATTCCGTGTAAGCATGGTCATCTTCAATTCCAGCTCCTCCGGATTGCGGTCAATGTCATCAGTAGTGTCGATATAGAGGAGGGTTCCAGATTGATCGTCCCATGCGATAGAGACGGGTTGAGCAGGGGCACTCCAGTCCTCTGGAACTGCACTTTGACCGACTTGTCACAGGAATACCAGCAAGTTGTCGCTATCAAGTCATCAGATATAGATTCGGATCTAAATTTGTTCAACAGCTTCGTCAAAGGAAGGGATGCAGGCGGCAAAAAGTCGCATGGTAGAATGATGAAATCCTCTGTAATGCGGTTAGAAAAATGTCGCAGTAGACAGCAAGTTCCAGCTGGAGAGTCTGGTGATTCATCGTAGGTTTGGAGGTCGATTCTAAGAGGAGAAGGAGAGCTCGGAATGTCGGAGTGTATGTGTTGATAAATGGCAGGGCGATGGATGGATGGGCAGATAAGTAATACATCTGGTCCGCAACCTTAGAAAAGAGAATGCTGTAGGTGAGAGCCATACCCTTAATTCCGGACTGTTCTAGCCAAGCAAGCGTGTAATCAATGACAGGCCTGTTGCCGACAGAGAGCAGTGCTTTCGGACATGGCTCATCGCCATTGCTACTCGTCAATGGAAGAAGCCTAGAACTTAATTTGTAAGGTAGCTCCCAAGACTTCTGGCCGCTTCTTACCCATTTCCAAAGCCAGCTATCACGATGGCTAGAAATTCTCGGCCAACGAGTTGGGGTGACTGTCCTTCGATGTCCATTGAAGCTGAAGCTGAAGGAAAGGACTGAATGCTTATGTAAAACGAGTCAGTCCGTCGTTTGTTCTTGACCAAGATGTCCCAACCACCTGTGCATCAGCTTTATCAACGCCTGGAAACTGTCGGAAAAGGGGCATATGGCTCTGTTCACAAAGGAAAACATATTCCTACTGGCAACGTCGTCGCCCTCAAAATCATTAATCTCGATACGCCGGACGATGATGTTGGGGACATCCAGCGCGAAGTGGCCCTTCTAACCCAGTTACGAGACGCCCCGAACGTCACCAAATACTATGGTTGTTATATGGATGGGCCTCGGGTTTGGATCGTGATGGAGTTCGCTCAAGGCGGTAGCGTCTTGGCAATAATGAAGTCCTCCCCAAGCGGCTGCCTCGAAGAAAAATACGTATCTGTCATCAATCGGGAGGTCCTTGTTGGCTTGAGTTATCTTCATAAAATCCCAGTCATACACAGAGACATTAAAGCTGCTAATGTTCTGGTCACAGCAACAGGGAAAGTCATGATATGCGATTTCGGAGTTTCTGCTCTGTTGGCGACCACAACTAGCAAAAGAAATACACTTATCGGGACGCCGTATTGGATGGCCCCTGAGGTTGTCCAGAGCCTTCCGGCTTACGATACTAAAGCCGACATTTGGAGCCTGGGCATCATGATTTATGAAATGGTGAAAGGTAGCCCGCCCCACGCAAACTTGGAGAAATTTCAGGTTATGGACATTATTTCCAAGGCGAAGCCGCCGCGATTGCTCGAGACTGAAGGTGGGAAAGACCTGAGAGATTTCATGGCCATGTGTCTCAAAGAATCACCGAGCGAAGTAAGAGGAAATATACGAGTCTTTCTGGCTTGCCTGACGGTCGTGCTAGCGCCTCCCTGCGGACGAATTGCTGAAATCCAAGTGGATAAAGTCAATTTCCAAGCTCAGCGTATCCATTCTCAAAGACTTGGTGTTGCGCTATCAGCGATCTAATCAGACGAATAACCTTGGTGATGCCGCAGATTGGGAGGAGTACGAAAGGGAGGAGTGAGCCGCCTCCATACTCACTCTCATTAACGGAACTCACTGATACAACAGGCCTCACGGTACTGAATCTTCTGAAGAAAACCAATGGGAATTCGATACTGTCCGGGGTCCCAGCTTCTCGAATTCTATGGGCACAAATAACAACGAGGATTCCCAGACATTACATTTTACGAATCGCCCGATGCAACCTCCTTCGTTACCGTCTTCGCTTCGTATGCTTTTTGGAGATGACGGTGTATCGCAGACTGATATCGTTAGAGCTCTACAAGACAGCAGAGAGCCCCAAGTTCCAGCAATGGGCTCGGCGCTTCCACCTTTTGCAGATGGCCGCCGAAAACAAAACGCCTTCATGCCGCCTAGCCAAGGGGAGACCTCATTAGACGAAATGGACAATTTTGGAGGGGTCGCCGTATCTAACCCGCCTCGTTTTAGCTCAAAATCATCGTTGAACGTTTTAGGCTCCGCCGCCGATGGGCAGTTTTCGGAATCGCGAGTTCCAACGGCTCCAAATGTAGAGGATCAGGCTTCAGAGGCGCCTGCAGTTTCAACACCTTCTCTATTTCCCAGTAAGAGACTTAGCACGTCAGACCTCGATGGGCAAAGCCCAACCTTGACTGCGGAACCAGAACCTCACCCCGATAAAACAGTCGTCTTCTCACCTCTTGATTCCGGTATCGACAAGGAATTCCAACCTTCTGTAGAGAGTCCATCTCAGCTGGCATCCAATACCCCAACATCAAAGCAAAGCATCTATTCTACTCTATCGACTGCATTCCACTTTCCACTCATCGAGGATTTTCCTTCTGGGAGCCTCATCAGACCATCTCTGGATACAGCGACAAATTTTGGAGACAATGGTCCGCCCAAAGCGAGTACCATCGCTTCTCATCTACCGACGCTTTCATTGGACCTGTCATCAAGACGACAGACTAGGTCGAAGTTATCGTCGCCGCCAGCCATCATACGAACCAGGTCAGCAACAACACTTCCCGAGGCTATGACCGACATCTCCTTACCTTCCCACCGCTCCAAGAATCTCGCCAAATATGATAGGAGTCATAGTGGGGGCGATGTTACTCCTGGATTGAAGGATGTCCTGAAGGTGACTATGCACAATGCGAAAGTTTCTTCGAAGCTAAGAAATCCGCTATTTCAAGATTCCTTCCTTAACGTCAGAACATAAACTAGGAATCAGCGATCTTTTACCTCCATCCCCTTCGGCCGCTGTTTATGGTTCACGTAATCCGTTGCAACCACCTCTAGATGCTATCGCTAGTCATCCCTTCTTTGAAGAGAGGAACAATTTCGTAACTCGCGATGACATAGTTCCTATGCCAATTTCGTCTTTATCTGGATCTCCTCAAGAAGTTAAGAGGCTTTTCGATATGTCTTCCTCAGCCTTAGAGTTAGGAAATACCCATTCTGGCCGCATCTCGTCTTCTCCTCTACCCTCTGGCGGCCCATTTCTCCGACCTCTTGAATATACTGCACTCATCGGCACTGATAAGACACATTCAGAACTCGCTAGGAGAGTGAGCGACCTGACGGCTTGGTTATCAGTCGTTGAGCGCGGCTTGAATGTGATGCTGGACAACGCGGTTGTTGATACCATACAAGAGGAAGGCGTCGGCGAAATGACAGAAGACGCTGGCTCGTTACATTCTACGCCATGAAGATGCTGGCACGTTGTAGGATTCCATAGTCTAAACTGTCTGATTGTAATAGTGTCTGGTTATATAATTTTTATGAAGGCAATAAATTACCCTGACTATGCTTCGAGATGCCCATTCTGAAGAAGGTATTGCATGATAATGCGTACGCTGTTCTCTACCGACGTTTCGTCTGTTTTGATGTGCAGCTCTGGAGCTTCTGGGGCCTCATATGGTGATGAGATTCCGGTGAAGTCTGGTGAACACGGGTGGAGCGGGATCGACAAATTTGAGGGATAGCAATCCTCACCTCGTATCTCTCCAGCTCTCGCCTTCTTATATAGACCTTTCGGATCTCTTTGCTCAACCACATGCAAGGGCGCGTCTATATAAACCTCAATAAATGGCAATGACGACTGTTTGTGGACTTCTCGAGCGAAGTTGCGATCCGCACGATACGGTGAGATGAAGGCCGTTATCGTTATACAGCATGCGTCGGCAAACAATTTCGACACCTGTAGATGGATAAGTATGCTCTGATTATGAGAAGACTTGCCATACCTCGCTTATTCTACGAATATTTTCATTTCTGGATTCTTCGTCGAAACCGAGATCTCTGTTGAGGCCAAATCTGATGTTATCGCCGTCCAGACGATAGACATATTTTCCAAGGCTCAACAAATGTTGCTCTAGAGCGCAAGCAATAGTCGACTGAAAGTACGTTACGTGAGGAGCTGAGAAGCATCTACGGCCATTCAATCACCTTGCCGCTCGCACTCAGGCCTGTCAGCCAGATCGTCGCACCTTGTTGTTTAAGTCGCTGAGAACGTTCCAAGGGGGTAACGAAACCTGATCCAAAGTTCTATATCAGAAGCATATAACATTAGATATTAGACAGAAATCTACCAGGGTGAAAGGTTATATTCGTAGCCATTGCATCCACTACTCGTGGCAGTGTTGTTCAGTCAATGACTTTGCTTGACGCTAACGAGTGTTGTCAAGTAAATTAGACGGTGCCCCATATTAGGAAGTCAGATCACGTGCATCTCAGCTCGTCATTATTGCATCATTGTACTGATACACTGCATGCACAGCACTATAGCAATACTAAAACGCTAAGTAATTTTCCTCACATATGAGCAACAGTACTCACGTCAATGAAGGAAAACAAGTTCTTAACTTCCGAGCAAATGATCCCCAATAGATCAGAGAATATATATGTGATTGATATACATCTCTGTGGTCCATCAAAATACACTATTGCCATGGGTGCAGCTATCTCCTGCTCATAACACACTGTATTCATCAATTGCAACAGCAACAACTGATGTTGGCTTTGAATTCCTGTGGCTTGACTGTCAGGTGCATGTGACAAATGATAGCGGTAACTGTTTCCTAGTACCACAAAGTTGAAAATGTTCTTCTGATTCTTCATTGCATAAGATGTTATATAGAATGTGATGTTCCACATGTCTCCTCCCTGCATCAGGATTTTGATATCATTGTTGCAATATGCATTCACCAACACATCTGAATTCCATGCATTCATGTAGCTGTATAGCCTTTTTGATCCCTACTCTCCTGCTTCAGTGATGAATTCTTCATTGCTGCACTGGAACAGTGCTTGTCATTTGCAGACCCATTGTCCTTGCTTGTCCTCTTTTAGGCAATGTTGTGGCTTGCACACGTGAATTTGTTCTACATGAGTGAGGCTCAATTCAAACTTTTTGACTTCAGCATCATAATTGACATGATCAGGATTGGGTGGTCTGTTGAATGTGATTTCCTGGGCAACAGAAATAGCCTTGATGGACTCATCACTTTCTAATCCAGGAATGTATGCTCTTATATTTGCTTGGATGTACTCCTGCACTTTTTCCCGAAATGCCTCCAATCACAACAGTTCCTGCACCTTGTCTGCACTGGGCACGTTTTTCATCCACAGCAGACAATGAAAGTGAAGTGTTCCTCGACCCTGGGTTTCCACAATACCAAAGTATGCACTCAGTTCATCCAATACTCCCATCTCTGATTGCACTTGATGGCTGCTGACTTTGATGCTATACAGTATTTCCAATATTGCCTTGATCATGAAATGAAAGAAACATGCAGCAGCATATGGGTCATTTGCTATATTCTGCCTGCACTCCTTTGCATCAGGCCAGATGCTCCCCATCAAGTTCTCCATGTCTATCACAGCTCCTGTGAGTAACTGTGCAATGGGGTCATGAATGTTGGAAGGATTAATTGTCAGCCAGATGAATGGTGGCCCCAGTATCAAGTTCATTGACCAAATCTGTGAATGCCATGACTGCTGCTCCTCATTGGACCCTATAACATGCTGCAACAAATATTGAATGAACCATTTCAGTCACATTACATTGCTGTCAGATGGTGTTTGCCCCATTGCTTCCTCTTTTGCCACATGCTCCAGTTTTTCATATGTCATATGTTGTAAAATTGATGCATCTTGATGTTTGATCTGGAACTTTGCAGATCTCATTGCTTCCTGGCACTGTAAAATTGCAAATGCAATGAGTGGAAAAACCTTATGCATTTGAAAGCAGCAGTCATAATATTGCAATGCTCATTCCACTTGTCACCAAAAGCCAATAGCTGTTCTTTGAGAACCTTCAATTCCCCACAACCATATGTGTAAAGGCATGAAAATGCCTTCTCAAAAACATTATCCACTGATTGTGCATTCAAGTCACTGTGGCCCCCAACACCAAATGTGCTCGCTGGCTTGCTTCTATGGTACACTGCATATGGCCATTCCTTCACCTCATTGTTCATGTTCTCCACTGCTCATAACATCATCTCCTTCACAGTCACATTCTGCAATGCACTGTCCACTGCTCCACTCACATCAAGAGAAACAACATCAGGATCTGCAATGTAGGCACATGTAAAGCATCTGTCTGCCTTTCTTTTACCATACTCACTTACCAATGTACTCCTCATCTCCATCTCCTTTGTACAGGTCCTCTTCTACTGCCACATAACCTCTGTTTTCTTCATCAATAATGGAAGCATTCCTGGTATGGTGCATAATATTCATAATCTCTCCCGGTGTGTCATCTTCAAGCAAATCTGCCAAGCACTCCTCTCTCACATCGATCCGTCTGAAATACTTTGTATTGTTCTTCTTCAACCACAAGAGTACCCTTCTCATGTTCTCCCATCAAATGCAAAACAGCTTCTTCAGTGGCTCTTTTGGCAAGCCTGCACCAATATATAGCACCACAATGATTGATGGCAAAATCTGCACTGGCCATGGCATCAAGTCTCCATTGATCATGGCTGCCACTTTGTTGCTATTTAGTGAGTACATTACAATTGATCCTTACATTGCATGCTGCAAACCATCCTCTCCACAGTATACCTTTGAATACAGTTTATACACATGCATCCATAGGTATACCAGGCTGATTAATGTCTGTTCTGTCACTGTCAAATCCTCCAACTCTGCAGGCACATTGCCCACCCAAAACCCATTTGCCAGTGATAATGGTGGTGGCCCAGCATTGGCTGATTGCAAGTGTTCTAAACATTGCTTGCAACCTTGCACCACAGTGTTGCCTCCTTCCTCATAACTCCTTCTGGTACCAACAAGCACCCATTGTAAAGTATATGCCCATCATTTTGCTCTGCTGGTCACAGCTTTTGTTTTCCAGAAAACACAGCCCATGCTATGTCCACCACCTTCTCTTTTACTGTCATCAACTCTCAGCCACATATCACACATGTCTTTGATTCCAGTGCTTTTGCACTTGTCACTTCATAGAATGCCCTCCAATGCTTCTTGTGCTCTTTAGATGTTAGTACTGAAAGGAACTTCTGATAGTCTTGATTGCCCACTGTCTTTACCTTTTTCTTTCCTTCTCTCACTTCAACTGCCTGCCTCCTTTTCTTTACAATCCTCCCTTCTGTGTCACATTGCAAGTCCTCCAACACATCAATAGGAGCTTTCTCCACAATGTAATCTACCAAATCATCCTTGTGCCAATGTTCATGTGGAATGGACAACTGGCTACCCATGCTTCCAATCAACTCCTTCCATGACAGATGTTTGAGCTGCTCTGCATCGATTCTGTTAGGCTAGACGAATCTCAGAAGGACTTGGGCAGACTAAGTGCGAGAGTGGTCTTGAGATGATGGCAAAAGGAATATTAAGCCTAGCGCTACTGGTACATCTGGGAGTCCTTATATACATTACAGTACTCGAGCACGGACCATGGGCTGCGCAATGCTGTGGACTGCGGATGAGTAAGACTGGAAGGAGATGACTCAGAATGACTAGAGAAGTGGGATGACTCGATGGCTGCACGCTGCGCAGCATAATGGGGGAGATAAGGGATGTGGGAAAGATAAGATAAGAAAATGAATGGTCCTTTGGGCAACGTCTGTAACATCACCCTCTCTGTAGATTCGCGTCCTCGCGAAAAACCTTAGTCCAGCTGTCCCCACCCAGTAAAGGTCTCCCAGGCAGTTGCGGCACGCAGGGCCCATGTATGAATGAGCTCTTCATTATAGGCGCGGATGTGATGGAGTGTGGTGGCGAGGAGTTTAAGTCACTGGTTTTCTGTGCGAAGCATTTCCATCGCCTCGCAAAGTGTGATACGTTCAGCTGCAGTGGGGCCAGTCCCATCAGGGGTTCGCCCAGTCCAGAGGTGCGTGCGGACAGTCATAACATAGTGCATATACGCGCCAAGTGTGATGGCGAGGGGGTCCATGTAGTCACTAGCATTGAGAATCCTTGCCAGATTCTCGAGGTTGCTTGGGCGGTTGGGGGTAGGTGCATGGCTGCCCTCACTGCTGTCAATGCTGATGGGGGCGTTGGTGGTCATGGAGTGCGATTTTTGGTCTTCTTCCCTCTTGTCATGATCCTTTTATCCTGGTTCGCAGTCTTCTTTAGGAAGTGGTCTAGAGCTTGATGCGCATTCCCCAGTTCCTTCTCTTTGATCCATGTGTTCTCTTCATATCCATATCCTTTCCATTTGACCAGGAATAGTATCCCCTCCCTTGTTTCTTCCTTTTTAGGATCTCTTCTATCTCGTACTCTTCTTCATCATTTATGATTTCAGGGGGTGGTGGTGATGGTCGCTCTTGTATCTTGAAACGGGGTCCTTTGTAAGGCGTGAGCAGTGTTTCATTGAACATGGGGTGTATCAGCTGCCATGATGCTGGGAGTTCCAGGCGATATGCTGAGGCTCCTTTCTTTTCAACCACCTTGAATGGTCCATATCAGAGTGCCGATAACTTCTTTGATGGTCAATTGACTGTGATATTGGTGGCTTCTAGCCATACTCTATCCCCTTTCTTGTATTCATGGGCTGGTCTTCGCCTCGCGTCATAATTGTCTTTGGCTCGTGTTTGTGCATACTGCAGCGCAGCATTTGCTTCCTTTCGTATTTGGTTCATTCTTTTGACGAAGTCCTTTGCTGCGGGGTTATTCCCTTCTGTTGTCTGTGGCTCTCCCTTCCAGGGGTGCATTCCATAGTTGAGGTAGAATGGTGTCTCCTTCATTCCCTGGTGTGCTTTGTCATTATACTGGTACTCTGCGATTGCTATCCATTCTACCCAATCGTCCTGTAAGTTGTTTGTGAAGCTTCTGAGGAAGGCTTCCGTTTCTTGGTGGGATCGTTCCGCCTGTCCATCTGTCTGTAGGTGATAGGCTGTTGATAGATTTTGCTTTGTTCCAAGTAATTTTAGAAGTGCTGTCATGAATCGCACTGCGAACTGGGGTCCTCGATCACTGATGATCTTTGTGGGATTCCATGAAGCCGCCACACATTGTCTCGGTATAGTCATGCGAGACCTTCTGCTGTGAGTTCAGTCTTTGTGGGAACTAGGTGGATCATCTTGGTCAGGCAGTCTGTGACTGCGGCAATGGCATTAAAGCCATTCGAGCTGGGTAGCGGTCCTATGAGATCTACTCCGATATCTTCCCATGGTTGCTGTGGGACTTCGTGCAGGTGTAGGGGTGCGTGTTTCTTTTGTCGGATGATTTTGTTTTGCTGACATGTTTCACATCCATTGACATACTTCTTGATGTCCGTTAGCATTGATGGCCACCAATAGGTGTGGTTTATGAGCTCGTGCATGCGGTATTGTCCTGGGTGTCCTCCGATGGGTGTGTCATGGTGTTCAAACATGATGTCTTCCTTCAGTTTGTTGTCTGAAGGAACGTAGATTTTTCCTCCTATGTATACGATATGGTTGTCTTCTGTAAACCAGTGTGGTTTTTCCTTCAGTCCTATTGTTACAATCATTTCCCTTCATGTGCATTGTCAAATTTGTTCTATCCTTGAGGATTCGATCATCGTGATTCCTCTTGTTTGTATTGTTTTGTTATTTTCTGCTTCTTCTTTCCATGGGTGTTCATCCTCGAACATCATAAATTTGAAGTCTCGTTCATTATTCTCTTCCAGATGTCGAATGAATGCTGCTTCTTTGATCATTTGTATGTCATCCTTCTCTGCTAGGTTTTCTTCATATCCTGCCATCCATGACAGGACATCCGCTTTTCCATTCGCCTTTCCTGGTACGTGTCGTAGTTCGTAGTCATATTCTTGTAATTTCAGGTACCAGCCAATCTGTCTCGAATTGAGTCGCTGTGGCTTCTGGAAGTATGATAGGTTTTTGTGATCCGTTAATATTTCGAACTTCTCTCGAGCTTCGAGGAGGTATTGTCTCCATGTCTTTAGTGCAACCATTATCGCAAGAAGTTCCTTGTCATAGATTTCGTAGTTTTGTTCTGCTGGGGTCATGCATCTCGAAATGAATGCGATCAGATGCCATAGTCCTTTCTGCTGTTGTGATAGTACCGCTCCAATGGCATATCCTGAGGCGTCCATTTCAACTCGGAATTTTCCTTCTGTCTGTAGTAGTGCTAGAATGGGTGCTGAGGTTATGTGTCGGATCAGCTCTTTGAAAGCATCCTGCTGCTTGTCTGTCCACTGGAATGCTTTATTTCCAGTCAACTCCATCAGGGGTTTGCAACCTTTGCATATCCCTTGATGAATCATCGGTAAAAGTTTGTGAATCCCAAGAACTTTTGTAGTTCTTTCTTCGTCTTTGGGGTTGGCCAGGATTGTACAGCTGTGATCTTTTCTGGTTCCATTTCTACCTTCCCTTCTCCTATGATGTATCCTAGTACTGGGACTTTTGATGATTCCCAGATGCATTTCAGTCCTTTGATGAACAGGTCATTCTTGTTCAGTATTTCCATGACTTCTATGGTGTTCTTTTGGAGTTCCTCTCGTGTTCGTCCGATGATTATGATATTGTCCATATAGATTATGCACACTCTTCTTCGTATTTGGTCTTGGAAGAGGCTCGCCATCATTCGGCTAAAAGTGCCTGGTGCGTTGCACTGCCCAAAATACATGACTGTCGGTTTGAAGAGTCCTTTGCTGTTAGGAAGGCTGCCTTCCATTCGTCCCCTTTCCGGATGTGCATGTTATTGTATCCCCAGATAATATCGATCTTGCTAAAGTACTTTGCTCCTTGTAATACGTCAAGGAGCTCGCTGATGCGTGGTAGTGGGAACTTGTCTTGACATATATTTGTTTATCTCCTGGTAGTCTTGGATGAGTCGTTTGCTTCCATCCTTCTTGTTGCGAAAGAAGCAGGGTGCTGCGTAAGGCGATTTCGATGGGCGTATTTTTCCTGTTCATAATCCTTCTTTGACGAAGGCATCTAGTTCCTCCAGTTCTTCTGTGTCATCGGATAGACCTTGCTCGGTATCGTTTTGGGTGCATCCTTCGTTAAGTTTATTTCATGGTCCCATTCTTGTGGTCTGGTAAGCGATCAAAGTTCTTCTCCTTGAAGAGGTGTTTGAATCTGATCAGATATGGGGGTATCTGGGTTCCTGTCTTGTCGCTGGCTGTGGTTTTGCTGATTCAGCCACCTTCTGTATCTTAATCGTTGGTGGTTTATTTTGCACGTTTTAGGGCATCTGTCGAAGACAACTTCTCCTGTCCTCCATTTGATTGTTGGGTTGTGGTAGACAAGCCAGTCATGTCCTAGTAGCATGTCGTTTTTCCGATGTCGAGTACGATGGCTTCCATGTGCTCCTTGTGTCCTTTAATGTCGATGTGGACCTCCGCTACTCGGTCTGCTGTTTTCTGGTGGTTGGGTGATCCATCTGCATTTATGATGGGAATCTTCTTGATTCATCGTGTCTTCAGTCCTGTTTTTGCTACTATCGCAGTGTTGATGCAGGTCCTATCTGCTCTGCTATCGACTTCTGGTGTTATCGTTGTGATTCCTTTTTATGTTCGTATCCTCGCTGGTACTGCGAGCTCTTTCCTCTTTAGTGGTTTGTCCCTTGGATGGTTTTTCTTGGTGCTTCAGATCGCTTGGCAGAAATGGTGTATTTCAGAGTATGGGATGATCTACATCCGGTATCGAAGCGAGTCTGTTTCAGTTGTATGGGTCGCGATTTAGCACCTCTAGTTGGACCCTTCAGCAAAACCCTCTTTGTCAGAGCTTTCTTCATCCTTGTCTTCTTCGTCCTCTCCTTCTTCTTCTTTCACTTCTCTGACCCGGGATTTTCCTTTCTTCTTCTTCTTGCAGTTCCATGCATAGTGTCCTTTAAGCCACAATTGAAACATGTGACATTTGCTGCTCCTTTTCATGGTTCCGGGCAGTTTCGTGAGAGTGTCCTGGTTTATTGCAGTTGAAGCAGTTGTTGCTTCATACTTTATCGACTTCCATGGCCTGTCCTGCTCCTTGGCTTGGTTTCCGGTCTTGCGCTGATTGCTTGTGAATTCTCCTCTCATCACATTTCTGTGTTCATCGATGTTTTGTCCAATCGCTCGAACTGTCTTGATATATTCATCTCCATCTGTTGAAGTGTGGAGATTGAGTGTATGGCTTCTGCTGTCTTCAGTTTAAGCTCTTCTCGAGTAGGAAACGAGGGACTGTTCCTGTCATTCCTGCTTTCCCTGCGAGGTCTACAAATTCATCTAGAAATTTATTGATGGGTCGGTTTCCCTGCTGATATTGAATAGTTTGCTTCCTGCTTGTGATGGTGATATGACATTGCTGAATTGTGTCTCTATCTCGGTTATGAAGTTGGCCCATGTGCTTTGGTTGGTAGTGGTGTCGATCTTCTTTGATGCCCAGTGGGCTCCGGGTCTTGGTCATTCTAGACAGGACCGCTCCAATCTTCTGTGTATCTATGAGGTCTCCATGTGCAGTTATGTAAAGTTTCATCTTCCTCCACCAAATATCGAAGGATGTTCGATCTCCTGTAAAGGATTTCGGATTGGCGATGATTCCCTTGTATTCTGTCATCATCCTTTGGGGGGTTTCTTCGTCATTCTCTTGGTCTTGGCTTTCCTGTTGCAATGAGGTGTGCTGCTCCTTCGCTAAGGATCTCAGCGGGCTTGTCTGTGGTGGTGAAGGCAAACTCTCTCAGAAATGCCTGTTCTTCGTCGTCGCTACTTGGTGTAGGCGTGCGCTCTCTCTTTCGTTTGTTTGGATTGCTAGTGTCTCTGCGGGTGGCGTGGACTGTCTCTGCGAATGGCGTGGACTGCAATGCCTGGTCTACTTCTCTGAGCCAAGTGCTCTCATCGCTCATGCTAGTGCTCGCTGGGTTGGCGACTGCTTGTCGTCGAATGTTGATCAAGTCTTTGATAAAGCGTGACGTGGTGTGTGTGTGAGTCTGAGCGAGTCTCGACGAGGCTTAATATCTTGTTAGGCTAGACGAATCTCAGAAGGACTTGGGCAGACTAAGTGCGAGAGTGGTCTTGAGATGATGGCAAAAGGAATATTAAGCCTAGCGCTACTGGTACATCTGGGAGTCCTTATATACATTACAGTACTCGAGCATGGATCATGGGCTGCACAATGCTGTGGACTGCGGATGAGTAAGACTGGAAGGAGATGACTCAGAATGACTAGGGAAGTGGGATGACTCGATGGCTGCATGCTGCACAGCATAACGGGGGAGATAAGGGATGTGGGAAAGATAAGATAAGAAAATGAATGGTCCTTTGGGCGACGTCTGTAACAGATTCCTCTCCTTGCTTCTCTTTCTCTCTCTTCTGACCGAAGCATATGACTGCTTCCTTCATATAATTTGTCCTGTGCTCTGGGTCATCTTGCCTCCCTTTCTTTCACCTGCCTTATACCAATCCTGCTCTCTTCTTTCCTGTTTGCTCACCTACTCCTTTTCTCTAAATCATCTTCATCATCTACATGCTCCAAAATGTGGTTGACATTTTATAGAGGAACATCACCATACTGCTTCATCTCCTTGTCTTTGATCTCTTCCATCGAAATCCTATGTGATACTTTCAATGCATCAGCCCCTCTACCACCTCAAGTGCAAATGCCATGTACCAAATGAGCCTTTCCCTTCCTCAGGCAATATCACATGTCTCATGTGCTTCACTGTTGTCTTTCTGTCCACAGATATGTTATTCCTGTCACTAATGTATGCACTCAGCTTCTGCTTCTGGCCTGTCATGCTACCAGCCAGAGTGCCAAACTTGACTGCAGGTGCCATTGTTGTCGATGCCTCTATTCCCTTACCTCTCATCCAGCTTCACCCCTATCCAATGCACCACTGTCCAACACAAATTCTGATCATTCTTGCTGCTCCATTATACCAACTCTATTGATCCTCAACCACCCTTGATCAACCATGGCCTTGGCCCCATTATGCATGTTCCAAAATCTACTCTCAATCCATCAATATAATCACCCACTGCTGACCAATCCTCCCCATCCCATAAAATCCCACCTCCCTTTTCCCCTTTCCACATTCTTTCTTCTGCATCTACAATGACTGCAATTTCTGACAGCATTCTCAATGACATTCACAATGCTGATCACTATATCAGCACATCTGACTTCAATGCTTCCCATTACAAGTAGCAGAGCAACAGTGGAAATGGTCAGGTTTTGGTACATCTGTGCTGCTCCTTGCTTCTTTTCCCATTTCACACTCCTCTCATCAGACTTTTGCTGATGCTGAGGGTGACAAATCTCCTTCTCTGTCTTGCATTGTCCACATTATACCTGCTGATTATTGGCTCACATCCTGTGGCATGTCACATAGACCTACCTCTGTTGTTCCTATCTTCACATCTGTAAAACTGGCCTGTACTGGAGCCTGGCCCTCTCAAGATGCCATCTCCACAGACTTCACTCATGCACTTGCCAATCTCAAGAACCTCTGCAACCTCACCAAAGCAGGCCATCCATCTCAGCGCAAAGGCTTGCTCACTAGCTGGGCTGCTCCTGAGCTGAAAATCAGATTCTGCCATTGCCTCTTCTCTGTCAGTGCCTCTCCCTCCATCACTTGCCTCTCATGTCACTCACATCCTTCCAGCCTGCCACTATAGATGATGAAGACAATGATGACATCTGTGAGATCCACCTCTTCTTCCTGTCTTCCCAATTCCTCATTCACACCTGCAGCCTTAAACCCTGAACTCACCATTTACCAGTAGCCTGTCACCTTTTCTGAAGCCCGTGAGGCACTCACCACCATCCACGCTAAGTGGTCCCACCACCTCCATCCCTTTCCAGCTTATGACATCAAGAGCAAAATCATCAATCCCATCCAATACCATCCTCATCTTCAAGGTGCCATTGTCCATATGGATTTCTCCCTTACTTACTGGAACATCAAAGGCAGCCACCTCTTTGCTGCCAATATTGATGCCATCTGCATCATTCTCCCACCCAGTGCTCCTCCTCCCAAATGCAAGCAGCTCTACTTGACTGATCCTGGCCCTGCTAAAAGAGCCAGGCCTGCTTGATTCCTCTTGCTCCATCTATCATGTCTAATTGTATTGTTTATGAGTTTCTCTGTGGGTCCCCATATCATTTCATCACTTCTTCATAGTCAGTATATAGCACTTCTTCTGCTTCCTTCCCTGTAATACACCTACTTCCAATCAAATGCATGCAACTTGTCTTCTCCGAACATCTGACATTCTCCACTAATGCCTCTCAGACACCTACTTCTCTTCCTTCAACTGCATCACCATGGATGACAGCTCCACAATCACCTTCACTGACATTGCATATTATATGATGACAACTATGGCTTGCTTCTTCAACTGCCTATTCCCGATGTCGACTGAATTCACACACTCCTCTTCTTGTATCACTATGCTCCACCCTCTTTTTACTACTTTTCATTTCTCCCATTCCTTCTCAGCCTTCTTTTAAATTCATATATAATGTCTATACAACTTAATGTCTTCTTTACCATCTCCTATCAAATACACAAACTTTGCCTCAGCCTAGTAAGGTCACAGTTGGCAGATGCTAATGCTTATTTAGTATATATAGTACTCTTGATAGTTTTTCTGACTTTCATGCCTCATGTGGTATGCTTACTAGTCACAGTTTCATAACTGTTTCCTAACAATAAGAAAAGGTAAATCACTTGCAAAGAAGCTGAACAGGGCAATTTTTCAAGTTCATGAATATCAAGGCTAACATATAGACTTTTTGTGTACTATTTCAAGGCTGCTACAAGAAAAATAGATAATAGAGCTTTTTGAATAGTTGAAAGACTACTCATTATTGAATTCTTTGGAAAAAAAAATTAAAAGTGAGCTAGTTTTCTGCCACTTCCTCCTCACTCTAACTCTTCTTAGCTATCATCCTGCAAGAAGTCCACAAATGACTGGCTCATGAAAATGCAGCACAATTGAAGGTAGGAAAGGCTTATATACTTTATGATGTAGTCTCTGCATCATAACTGAGTATTATGGGCATGGATCTCAAGAAACAACAGTATGTTTCATCCTTCTCAGACACTACTTACTAATATCTAATTGTGAATACTGCAGATGCCAAATAGCAGAAAAAACTCAGGCTAACAGTCAATATAGATCTGTGGATTGCAAGACAAGCTTGAAGGACTAACAAAACATCCTTTATGCATGGATATCAGCCTGGATTGACATTCAGCACCTTTATATTCTCAAACTATATCTTGTGTGGGAACAGAAGCAAGATGCTCTTCCTGCAGACTCCTCTGAAGCTCTTGTCTCTCAAATTAAGCTGTATTTGCCTTCATCGACTCTGGAACCTGCTTTATGAGTTCACTGCAATGAATGCTTATTAGCCATTGAGTTTGACTTGTACTGAGCTCAAGTGCAGAATGCCTTATAAGAGCTTAGGGAAGCTCTCTGGCTTCATAGCCATATTTATCAAGATAAAGAATGGTTCCAACATGGCCAATGCAACAACATGCATTCCAACAGTCTAATTGTCCATCTGCAAGCCAAGGTAAATGTGAGCTCTTTACACTCCCCTACCATTCCAGAAAGACACCAGGAGGAGTCCTTGGAGAATGGAGAAGGACTCCACTAGGAGGTTACAAGGATTACAGAAGGTCTTGTTCAACTTACTGAGAACAGAATTTTCCTACTGAAGTTCTGCTATAGTTCTTGTAGAGTATCAGTTCTTCTGAAATAATATTGCACTTCAGAAGAACAATTCTGCAGGAGTCCAGAAAGAATCCAGTAGAACAGGTACTACAGAAGAACTATAGCAGAACTCTAGTAGAACAAGAGAAGAAAGCCTCTGGTTTCCTTCAAGACTCCAGAGGAACAGGGACTGCAGTAGGAGTCCAGAAGAATATTAGAAGAAACCAAGAAAAAGGACAAGAAGAATTGTCCAGAAACTGCAGCAGAACTTCAGGAGAATAACATAGGGTTTGGAGAATAAATTAATTATATACATTAAAAAGTAGTAATAACAGGATTTGAACTCAAGTGTGTGGGAGGAAGGCTTCAAGAGAGCAGTAAATGACTGAGCCAAGGCAGCTTGTGAGAGTAGGGCACATCATTCACTAGATAGGCCTTGAGCATGCTACTTGGCATGTGCACAGCATGGGACCTCGTTGATCAACATCCTGCTTATTATCCTCACCACTACTTGCCTTTGCTCTCCCCATCCATGTCCACCCATCCTCTCTCACCCTCTCTGTCCCCACCCACCCACCACCACTACCCACCTTTTCCTTCCCTTCTCCAGCCCTTCAGCTCAGACCATCACCACCACCATTAGCCAGCCACCCCCACCTCCTGCCTAATAGTGTCCTCATATTATCCACTACTGCCCTCATATGCTGGTGATGTCCAACAATATCCTCAGCAGCATTCAATGGCACTAGCAACTAGCAATGCTGACATCAAATATCAGCATTGCACATTTCATCATCTGCTATCCTGCCTCCTGAGGAGGATGCCCAATAGCATTCTCCTCTTCTGCCACCTTGGTCACCTCATGAGGACATCCAATGATGTCCTCGCCCTCATTCTATAGCTCCAGCAAAGCTCCAATGCTGACTGTTGGAGCTTTTCCATTCTGTCACTACCTGCCTTCCAACCTCTGTGAGGAGAACACCCAATGGTGTTTTCACATTCTCAACTGCTGCTGTCACATGCTGAAGACATCCAATAACATCTTCAGTGCTGTTTTATGCCTACAGCAACCCCAATGCCTGTCAGTATTGGATGTTCACTGTGCTAACTCCATCCACTATCCCACTACATCAAGGAGGATGTCCAACAGCATTCTCTCCTTGCATGCCCTCTCAGTCACTCCCTGAGGATGTCCAATGACATTCTCAGCCACATTCTATGGCTCCAGCAGAGCTCCAATGCCCATCTTTTTCTTTCTGGCCCACCCACTCCTCTACCAATCTGAGGAGGATGTCCAATAGTGTCCTCCTCTTCTGCTGCCTCAATTACCCCCTGAGAATGTCTAATGACATCCTCAGCAATGTTCTACAAACAGCAGAGCCCCAATGCCAACAGACATTGGGGCTTTTTTATTCTCTCCACCTGTATCTGCACCTCCTCTTGAAGGATGCATTATGCATTCTCCCACTCTTCTGCCACCTCAGTCACCCTGTGAGGATGTCCAACAACATCCTCACCTCTGTTTTATGCCCCCAGTCACCTGCAATGCCAATGTTTGATGTCAGCATTGTGCTTTTTTGTCATCTGGCCCCCTCTTTTCTGATAATGATGTCCAATGCCCACTTCACCCCCACTACTGCCTCAGTCTTGCTATAAGGATGTCCAATGACATCCTTGCCTCCATTTTATACTTTTGATTAGCTGCAACACTGACATTTGACATCAGTATTGCTGTTTTTTTATTATTAGCCCCCTACCTCTCTGAGGACAGTGCCTCTCCCCTCCAAGCCTCTTTTACAATGAAAATGCAGCTCTATTTGGAGATGTTCAGCCTGCTGCTATGCCCTTGGGTTGGCAGCAATTGCTGCAACTCAAGCCATAGCAGCTGGAATACCAAAAATCTCCCAGATCAGGTAATTGGTTGCTACATTGCAACCCTCTGCCTTGGTTGTCTCTTTGACTCAAACAACTACTACCACTGCTTGCTATGGCTCCCAAGACTGCTCCTGCTGCTACTGCTCCTATTTCTACTAGCCCTGTCACCAGAGCTGCCTCTGCTACATCCAAGGCTCCTGATTCTGGCTCTATTACCAAGTCTGTTGCTGTTCCATTCCTATGTCCTTCTATGATGACAATTTTATTACCAGAGCTGCCTCCAAAGGCTCTTCTACTAAGGCTTCTGTTTTTTCTAAGGCTGTTGGAGATTCTGGCAGGTCCAAGCCTGCATCTACTATCAAATTCAAGTCCCAACAAATCAAAGCTTCTTGGTATGTCTTTGATACATCTTATTTGGGCTGATCTGACTTTGCTATACAAAACTATATCTGTACACAAGTCAATAACTTAAGGGTGAGAGGTGGAGAAGAGAGTGCTATTACTAGCCAGCTCGAAGCTGGATTCTACTATATACAATTTAGGTATTTATACATTACAATTTCTGAGCACAGACCACGACTATACTATCCTCATGTTATGTGAAACTCTTAGCCTTTGTCTGCATGAATAAGGATTCGACTGTGCTCTGTATGTTATCCTGCGAGTACTGCATAATAACCCTTTGCCCTAATCAGCGCTAATGTGTCATTGTCATAGGGTTTCCTCGAGTCATTGCATTATATCTTGTTTGTCATGTCATAGTTTGCATCATATGTTCATCATGTGATCTTGAGTCATGTGCCCATCGTCAAGATAATGATAAGTTCTAAAATCATAACAGACTTAAATCCTTAAGGAAAAAGACTTCTGTTCAACATATAGAAGAAGACATTGCTGCAGATGCTGCTGAATAGTCTGTGTTCACTCAATATGCTTGATTTCATCTTTATATATTGGTTTCTTACTATTTCATAATATTTCTAGAACTGAGAGGCTTTTAGAAGAGAGCAGAATTTCCATAGCTCCTCCTAAGCACTATGCACTAGTGAGATCTCAGAAGCTTAAAGATAAAGAGGTAACTAGAGAAGATGACAAGAACTTGAATAATAAAGATGCTAAAGATGGTCTTGAGGATAAGAAAGAGAAGGAAGAGGAGAAGGAGGAGGATGAGAAGGAAGAGGAGGTGGAAGAGGAGGAAAAGGAGAAGGAGAAGGAGGAAAGTATGAAAGGCCAAGTTGCAAGTTGAGTTTGCAAATTTTCTTACATGTATAAATTCTCATGATTTTCCAGATGATATTGATGAGAAAAGTGAGAATGATGTGGAGGTGATGAAAGAAAAGCCAATCACAGGTAGAGTTCAAAATTGCTCTATTTTTTTGGGTATTGATTGTCATTTTTACAAAGATATGCTAATAGATGTTGACATTACAGATAAATCCACCAAAGGAGATCCTGCTACCACTTTGCATGTAAAGAAGGTCAAATAGATCAAATGTGGGCATGATTGCAATCAATCCAGCTCAGATTCTGAACTAAGCTGCATCATCAAGCCCAGTCACTACTCAATGTCTCACAGTACTGCCACATCTATAGAGCCAGATGTGTTAGGCTAGATGAATCTCAAAGGACTCAGGCAGACTAAGTGCAAGAGCAGTTTGAGATGACAGCAAAAGAAATATTAAGCCTAGTATTACTGGTACATCTGAGAGCCCTTATATACATTATAGTACATGAGCATGGATCATAGACTGTACAATGCTGTGGACTGCAGATGAGTAAAACTAACAGAGGTGAGTCAGTATGACTAGAGATGGAGAATGACTTGATGGAACTGCATGCTATACAGTGCTATATGATAGGAGATAAGAAATAGGAGGAAAGATAAGATAAGAAAATGTAGGATTCATTTAGCATCTGTAACATTACCCTCTCCTTAGATTTGTATCCTTGTGAGCTCTTTCTAATCCAGCTGTTCCTATCCATTATTGGAATCCCACATGGATGCTGCATAGAGTGCCCATGTATGAATAAGCTCTTTATTATAGGCATAAATATGGTATAAGATAGTAGAGAGGAGTTTAAGTCATTGGTTTTCAAAATAGAGGAGATTCATGGCTTCACAGAGTGCAATGCACTCAAGTAGAGTAGGTTCAGTTCTATTAGGGATCTATCCTGACCATAGGTGGATACAGATGGTTATAACATAGTGTAAGTAGGCACTGAGTATAATAGCCAGAGGATCTATGAAGTTACTGGCATTGAGGGTCCTTATCAGGTTTTCAAGATCATTAGCTTGGTTTGAGGTGGGTGCATGGGTATCATCACTGCTACTGATACTGATGGGGCCCTTGGGGGTATTGGTGGTCATGGTGTACAATTTTTGTTAGGCTAGATGAATCTAAGAACTTGAGCAGACTAAGTGTGAGAGCAGTTTGGGACAATAGCAAAAGGAATATTAAGCCTAGCATTACTGATATATCTGGAAGCCTTTATATATATTATAGTATATAAGCACAGACCATGGACTGTGTAATGCTATGGACTGCAGATGAGTAAGGCTAGCAGGAAGTAACTCAGAATAACTAGAGAAAGGAAATGACTTGATGGGCTGTGCACTGCACAGTGCTGCATGATAGGAGACAAGGGATAGAAGAAAGATAAGATAAGAAATTGTGCTGTCTGTAACAATTTTTTGCTTTGTTTTCTCCTGTTATAGCTCTTTTAGCCTGCTTCAAGGCCCTTTTGAAGCAATCCAGAGCTTGCTATACATTTCCCAGGTCTGTCTCTTTGACCCATGTATTTTTTTCATATCCATAGCCTTTCTATTTGACCAAAAATAGTATTCCTCTCCCTTGCTTTTTCTTTTTCAGAATTTCTTTAACTTCATACTCTTCTTCATCATTTATATCAGCAAAATGTCTTGTAAAATACATTACAATACATTGCAATATATTGTCACTATTGTCCACATTGTATCCAATTTTATTAGGCTAGTATACATTGCCTCACAAGGCAACAATGACTAGGCAATTTTGTATTAACATTATATAGTAAACTTAAGATAGTAGACCTTGCAAGGATATTAGCAAAATTGTAAGACCATACAAGATTGTTCCTACCATACAATGTTATCCAATTTTAGCTTTTTTTTTTTTTTTTTAAAAATCAACAATTTCTATAGCAGTGCTCAATGGTAGTCCACTTGTACATACATGAGGGTATCTATGATAAATACAATGCATCTAATGATACAGAAGCAAAGGGATAAACATAGAGGGTGTACTAACCCTGATGTCTCCTGCCTATGCCTATGCTACTAAGGCTCATACCCATGCTTACTTGTTTTCTAGGTCCACATCCCCCAGCCCAAGGGCCAGTTGCAGTTACTTCTGCACAAAGGCCCCATAAGGAGCCATAACCCAGAGAATCCCCTGCTACAGAAGGGCAGTTACCCACCCCCTGGATCTGGAATGAAAGCACCTGCTGCCTTATTTGACATTAGATACTTAATGAACTACGAGTACACAAAGACATTGTACTGGCGTTCAGCTGGCCAGTGCCAGTTGTAGCACAAAGTCATGATGTGGATGGAGTCTTCTGGCCCTCATCTGCATGAGCATTCATCACTCTTGACAAAATTGAACTGCACTCAATACACATTGATCAGTGCATGCCCACAAGCAATGCAACAGCAACAAGCATATAGCTCATTGCCTGTTACTAACTTCATGAAGCCCATTCTCTTGTGAGATGAGTGCTCATAGGACTCTGGCTTTTCCACATCATAGAAATGAAATGTGGAGGCACCAATGTATTTCTTGATTCCAGAATCATGGAACCAAGAGGCATGCATATCATTGTCCACCTCCTTGTGGAGTGCATTGGTGATATAAAGAGGATGAAGTCCCTGAGGAATGTCAAGCCCATGTGCAAATTTGTGTGCCTCGACCTGAATGGCCCACTTCCAATGGGAAGGAATGTACCAGAGCATAATCTGGTGCTGCTCAGATTGGGCTAACCAAGCATGCAATGAAGTGCACAGAGCACGTCACCTTTGTCTGCAATGCCCATTTGTCAATAAGTGTAAACAATCCTCCTCATCGTCATCCTCGTTCTACACCAGCATCAACTGGGCTGATTGTGTATCGAGTTGCAAACCCGAGTTCTAAACACTCTTGAGCACTTCTATTTCTTATATTGCAAAAATCGGCTAAAAATCAACTGATCTATTAGAGGTTTTTGATGAGCAATGACCTGCTCAACATTGTTGGTGGCGGCGGTCATGCACCACTCAACCCGCACCCAGGATGGCCTACTGCTGGCCCATCCCACTCCCCTGCTCCTCCTCCCCCCTCAGGAAATGCAAGCCTTCTCTTTTTTTTTTTTTTTTTTTTTTTTTTTTTTTTAATTCAACAATTTATAAAGCGGTGCTTGGTGGCAGTCCACTTGTAAATACATGAAGGTACCTACAATAAATACAACTAGTCCAACCAAAATCAGACTGAGGGGATATACATAGAGGGCGCACTAACCCTGCTATCTCCTGTCTGTGTGCGTACCACTTAGGTGCACGCTTGTGCTGACTCACTTGCTAGACCTGCGTCCCCCAGCTCCTAGGAGCTAGATGTGGTCAATTCCATATAAAGGGTCCAAATGGGCCCATAACAAACAGGCATCACAGAGCTTGCACATCGCAATGAAGCTTGGTGTCTGCTTTCATCAAATGCCATACTGACTTGATGCTCTAGGTCTCCCAGCCCGAAGGCTGGCTGTGGTTACTTCCACACAAAGGCCCCACAAGGAGCCATAACCCAGAGCATCCCCCGCTACAAAGGGGCAGTTACCCGCCCCCCAGATCTGGGATAAAAGCACCCACCGCCTTGTTCAATATTAGGTACTTAACAAATCAGGAACGCACAAAGGCATCATACTGGTGTTCAGTTGGTCTGTCCTAGTTACAGCACAGAGTCATAATGTGGACAGAGTCTTCAGGCCCCCATCCACAAGAGCATTCATTGCTCTCTGTGAAGTTGAACCATGCTCGATACGCATTGATCAGCGCATGTCTGCAAGCAATGCTACAGCAGCAAGCAAATAGCTTGTTGCCTGTCACCAACTTCATGAAGCCCATTCTTTATGAAGTGGGCGCTTATAGGAATCTGGTTTTCCCATGTCATGGAAATGGAATGTGGAAGCGCCAATATATTTCTTGATTCCAGATTCATAGAACCAAGAGGTATGCATTTCATCGTCCGCCTCCTTATGGAGTGCATCAGTGGTATAAAAGAGACGAAGTCCCTGAGGGATGTCGAGGCCACGTGCTGAGTCATGTGCTTTGACTTGAATAGCCCATTTCCAGGAGGAAGGGATGTGCTAGAATGTAATCTGGTGGAGCTCAGATTGGGCAAGTCAAGCCTGCAATGAAACACACAGTACAATAGAATGCGACTGCACAGAGTGGGGATTACAGTCGATGATGCAATTGATTGCATTCATCGAGTCGAGAAAGCACATGATGGATGTAGCTCCATCCTATACAATAGCCTTTTGGATTGACATGCACAATCCAATCAGCTCGGAGTCATCACTTGTCGCTTTGCTGACAGGCTGACGAGTTTCGAAAACAAGCATATTACCTCGATAAACCCAGGATGAATACACTGACTGTCTGAGTGTATCTGCTTTCATGGGCATGGCACCATCGCTACTCGTATATACACAATTAGGCTTGAGCTGGCACTCAGCGAGCACCTGTTCAAGCAATGCATGATAAGCCTTGACAGAGTCTTCGTCTCTGCCAAGCAGCTTATAGATCTCAAGGTGACTGCTGAATTCATCAACAAGCCACCTGCCCGGATTATTCGCATCTGCAAAATAGTCCATGGATAAAAAGTTAGGTGGTTTAAGGTCCACCAAGTCCTTGAGAGGGGACTTGAGCACACTACACTGCCTGTCTGAGAGGGAGGTCAAATTCTTCGACCTTGAAGGATCACCCTCCACCACAGGCAGGGCAGTAAGAGACCTGAGGGCATGCCTCAGGTTGGAATTAGCAAGACAGGCAGAGGACCTGACTTTGGGCTACTCACCCTGCTGCTAGCAAGCACTCATACATGCAAGCCTTGGCCCAACCAGCCAACACCCCCACTGAAGCCATCATAGCTTTGGCAAAGAAGGGCTAGTTGGCATAGTGGTAAATGCAGTCAGGTAGTCCTGTGGATGTGGCAATCCATGAAGCTGCGGGTTCTAGTCCTGGAGGTGGCATCTTCAGGTTTGCATTCGGAAGTGTCCAGAGCTGGTTCCACATGATGCGGGCAGGAAGTATCATGATCCTGTGACAGTTGTTCCCATGAGGGAGGTGACTTGGTCATATGACTAAGCAACTGGCACGTAATGTAAGCTGGGTTATGCATCACACATGTGACTTACTCTACTATGTGGGTCAAGTGTCACATGATCCTAACTCAAGTGACCCAGTTTCTCTTGGTGTGGATAGCCTTAGGATGTAAGTGCCGGACAATGCCTTTGTTAAAACTAGGCACAGGGAACACTCTGGACGAGCCTTAGAACCTAGAAGTCCTGAGTGAGAACACTATGGTAATTGAGTTATGTACAAGTACTTGCCTAGAAGTCCTGAGTGAGAACACTGGGGACTTCAAGGTGCTCTGTGCTATCTATATATACATGTAGAAGGCTGTGTGTGCAGCCATAGGCTGCACATTGCTGCGGGCACAGCTGTAGGCTGTGCACTGCTGCGGACACAGCCATTTACTGTGCATTACTGCGTGCATAGCTTGTGCTGTACATTGCTGTGGATGCAGCCACAGGCTGCACATTGCTGTGCACACAGCTATAGGCTGTGTGCATTGCTAGGCACATAGCCTGGGTCCTGTCCTGTGCACAAGTCCGGACAGGAGGGGCATTTCTAACACCTCCCCCTGACCTGAACTGTCTAAACTATGTACCTACAAGTCCCATTTTCTGTCTACAGAATTCAACCTTTGGTACAGTAAGTGGTTTGGTTAATAAGTCTGCAACTTGTTCAGTTCCTGGAATAAACTCAGGCCATATCCTCTTCTGCTCCACTGTATCTCTAAGCCAGAAGTATCACAAATCCAGCTGTTTCATATGCCCATGATGCTCTGGATTCTTTGTGACACTCAGTGCAGACTGATTGTCAATCTTGAGTGGTGATGGTTGCAACACAGGGTATCCCATCTCCTGCATAATGTTGCGCATCCATAAGATCTCCTTTCCAGCTTCTACTGCAGCAATATACTCCGCTTCAGTTGTAGAAAGCATGATAAAAGGCTGCAGTTTGGATGACCATCCAATAGCTCCACCTCCAAGGATTGTTACATATCCACCAGTAGAGCGTCCAGAGTCCGGGCAATCACCATGGGAAGCATCACAGAATGAGGTAAACATCTCTGGACCAAGATCTCCAGAGTATGTCAACTTGAGCTCCAAAGTCCCTTTGCAGTATCTTAGCAGATGCTTGACTGCATTCCAATGCTGTGGACCAGGATTCAAGTTGAAGCATCCCAGACATGATACAGCAGCTGCTATGTCCGGTCTAGTCATGGTGGCCAAGTACTGGAGTGATCCAACAGCACTGAGGTAAGGGATGTTCTTCATAAAGTCCGCTTCCTCTGGAGTCTGAGGTGCCATTGCCTTGGAAAGGTTAAGACCTGTCATTTTTTTTTTTTTTTTTAAATCAACAATTTATAAAGCGGTGCTCGATGGCAGTCCGCTTGTAAATACACATTGGTACCTACAACAAATACGACTAGTCTGAAGGGAACCGGACTGAAGGGATGTACATAGAGGGCATATTCACCCCATTGTCTCCTGCCCGACTGTGCACCTCCCAGGTGCGCGCTCATGCTGACTCGCTCACTCGACCCGCGTCCCCCAGCTCCTAAGAGCTAGACGTGGTCATTTCCACGTAAAGGGTCCCAAAGGGCCTATAATGACGGGTGTCGCACAGTCTGCGATGCACAATACTGCTCAGTGCTCGCTTTCATCAAGCACCAAGTTGAATTGATTCTCTGGGTCCCCAGCCCAAAGGCCGGTTGCGGTTACTTCCGCGCAAAGGCCCCACAAGGAGCCATAACCCTGAGTATCCCCCGCTATGAAGAGGCAGTTACCCGCCCCCTGGATCTGGGATAAAAGCACCTGCTGCCTTATTAGACGTTAGGTACTTGACAAACCAGGGATGCACAAAGGCGTCATACTGGCGTTCGGCTGGTCTGTTCCAATTACGGCACAGAGTCATAACATGAACAGAGTCCTCAGGACCCCGCCCGCATGAGCACTCATCGCTCTCAATAAAATTAAACTGTGCTCGATACGCATTGATTGGTGCATGTCCGCATGCAACGCGACAGCAGCGAGCAAATAGCTCATTGCCTATCACCAATTTCATGAAGCCCGTTCTCTTACGAAGCAGGCGCACATAGGACTCAGGCTTTCCAGCATCATGGAATCGAAACGTGGAGGTGCCAATGCATTTCTTGATTCCAGAATCACGGAACCAAGAGGCATGCATATCATCATCCGCCTCCTTGCGGAGAGCATCTGTGGTATAGAGGGGGCTGAGCCCCTGAGGTATGTCGAGGCCATGCGCCGAGTCATGCGCTTTGACTTGGATAGCCCACTTCCAAGAGGAGGGGACATGCCAAAATGAAATCTGGTGCAGCTCGGACTGGGCAAACCAAGCCTGCAATGAGGTGCACAGTGCAATAGAATGCAACTGCACAGAGTGAGGATTACAATCGATGATGCGATTGATTGCATTCATCGAGTCGAGGAAGCACACGATGGATGTGGCTCCATCCTGTGCGATAGCCTTCTGGATCGACATACGCAATTCAATTAGCTCAGAGTCATCGCTTGTCGCTTTACCAACAGGCTGATGAGTTTTGAAAACAAGTGTATTGCCCCGGTAAACCCGGGATGAATACACTGACTGTCTATGTGTATCAGCTTTCATGGGTATGGCGCCATCACTACTTGTGTATACACAGTTAGGCTCAAGCTGGCACTCAGTGAGTGCCTGTTCGAGCGATGCACGATATGCCTTGACAGAGTCTTCGTCTCTGCCAAGAAGCTTATGGATCTCAAGGTGGCTGCTGAACTGGTCAACGAGCCACCTGCCCGGATTATTTGCATCTGCAAAATAGTCCGTGGATAAAAAGTTAGGTGGTTTGAGGTCCACCAAATCCTTGAGAGGGGACTTGAGCACAATGCGCTGCCTGTCTGAGAGAGAGGTCAAGTTTTTTGACCTCGAAGGGTCACCCCCCATTGCAGGCGGGGTGGTCAAAGCTCTGAGGGCATGCCTCAAGTTGGAGTTGGCCAGCTGGGCAGAGGACCCGACTTTCAGACGCTTGATAAACCCGGCGATAGGCTCAACACAGGCCATCGTTTCAGCCGCACCCTCTGGAGTGGTGTGGAATTGACCATTGATCCAAATGCAAGCCTTACGCTGCATCTGGCATAGTTGCTTCAACAGTGCGATATTGCACATGCCATTGAAGTTCCATAACAAACAGCCATACATCGCGATAGGACACATGCATGACAGGTAGAGGATGCGCTTCTGTTGAGGGGATAGCCCTCGCACAGAATTGCCCAATATCTGGAAAGCCCTGGTGGTAGTCAGCACTTTCATTGCATAGAAGCAGACATGTTCCTTGAAAGACAGGCGTGCATCAAGAAAGAACCCAAGGTATCTCCATACCTTCTTGGGTTGCAGGGGAGTGTTGCCCGAGAACGGGGCAAAACCCAAATCAATAGAAGGGCGCGGGTCCTTGCTATTGCGCGAGAAATGCTGCAGTTCAGTTTTGTTGTGTTCAACAACAAGACCGAAGTCCGTAAAGAGGTTGTGCACAGATGCGTACACCCTCTGAAGTTTCGGAACATTGTCCGGGATGGATTTGGACTGGGCGATGATCAGTCCATCATCTACAAATGACATGATGGTTGGCATATTTTTTTTTTTTTTTTTTTAAATCAACAATTTATATAGCGGTGCACGGTGGCAGTCCGCTTGTAAATACACACAGGTACCTACTATAAATACGACGAGTCCGATCCAAGCCAGACTGAAGGAAAATACATAGAGGGCTACAGTGCCCTGCTCTCTCATGCCCCGGCTCGAGCTAAAAGACCCGAGCTCGTGCATACTCACTTGCTTGAGCACCGTCCCCCAGCCCCGAGGGGCCGGTTGTGGTCAATTCCATGTAAAAGGTCCAAAAGGACCTATAACGGATGCTGTCGCAAAGTTTGCGGTTCGCATAATGCTCGATCAGCGCTTCGGCCACTGGTCCTATTGCCTAAAGATTGCCTAGGTTGCCCCAGGCGATCTCTGCTATAGAGCGGCAGTCACCCGCTGCCTGGATCCGGAATAAAAGCTCCTGCCGCCTTGTTGGATGCGAGGTACTTGATAAACCAGTGACGCACAAATGCGTCGAACTGGCATTCAGTTGGCCTGTGCCAGTTGCGGCACTGAGTCATAACGTGGACGGAGTCTTCCGGCCCTCGTCCGCAAGAGCATAAGTCGCTCTCCACGAAATTAAACCGTGTCCGATACGCATTGATCGGGGCGTGGCCGCATGCAAGACGTGAGCAGCGAGCAAAAAGCTCGTTCTCTGTCACTAACTTCATGAAGCCCATTCTCTTCCGAGAGGGGCGTTCATAGGAATTTGGCTTTCCTGCTTCATGAAAACGAAACGTGGAAGCACCAATATATTTCTTGTTCCCAGAATTCTGGAACCAAGTGTTATGCATATCATCATCAGCCTCCTTTCGAAGGCCATCGGTGGTATAGAGGGGACGACGTCCCAGGGGAACATCCAGGCTCCGGGCAAGCTCATGAGCCTCGACTTGTATTGCCCACTTCCATTTGGAAGGGACGTGCCAGAATTCAATCCGGCGTTGCTCGGACTCAGAGAGCCAAGCTTTCAGTGATGCACAAAGTGCAATAGAATGCGACTGCACAGAGTGAGGGTTGCAATCGATGATGTGATTAATTGCATTCATCGAATCTAAAAAGCACACGACAGAATTAACTCCATCTTGTGTGATAGCCTTTTGGATTGCCATTCGCAACCCAATGAGCTCAGCATCGTCGCTCGTTGATTTACCAACTGGCTGATGAATCTCGGAGACCAACCTGCCCTCGCGATAAACACGCGAAGCTGATACAGACTGCTTAAGTGGCACTTCTGCTTTTGCAGGCACGGAGCCATCACTACTCACATAAGAGCAATCATGCTGGATCGAACACTGGGAAAGTGTTTGATCCAGCGATGCGCGGTAAGCCTTGACCGAGTCCTCGTCTCGGCCAAGTAACTTATGGATCTCAAAGCGACTGCCAAACTCATCGACAAGCCGCCTGCCCGGGTTATTTGCATCAGCA
Source organism: Macrocybe gigantea (assembly GCA_011319805.1). Taxonomy (NCBI): domain Eukaryota; kingdom Fungi; phylum Basidiomycota; class Agaricomycetes; order Agaricales; family Callistosporiaceae; genus Macrocybe; species Macrocybe gigantea. The sequence continues at coordinate 23,699 of SJRY01000064.1, read as the reverse complement.
AAATAATCCGTGGTTAGAAAGAGTGGTGGTTTCCACCAAATCCTTGAGTGGGGACTTAAGCGCAGCACGCTGTCTGTCTGACAAAGAAGCGAGATTTCTCACTTTAGATGGGTCACCCCCAACTGAGGCGGGCGTACTAATGGATCTGAGGGCATGCCTCAGATTAGAGTTAGCTAAGCAGGCAGATGAGCCGACTTTCAGTCTTTTAATGAACGCGCCGATGGGTTCGATGCAAGCCATTGTCTCAGCTGCACCCTCAGGAGTGGTGCGAAACTGTCCATTAATCCAAATGCATGCTTTGCACTGCATTTGGCGTAGTTGTTTCAACAGTGTGACATTATGCATGCCATTGAAGTTCCACAATAAGCAGCCGTATGTTGCGATGGGACACACGCACGACAAGTAGAGAATGCGTTTCTGTTGAGGGGATAAGCCCTGAACAGAATTGCCCAGCATTTGGAAGGCCCTGGCGGTAGTCAAGGCCTTCGTAGTGTAGAATCGAACATGCTCCTTAAAAGAAAGGCATGCATCCAAAAAGAAACCAAGGTATCGCCAGACATCCTTGGGTCGAAGCGGGGTGTTGCCCGTAAATGGAGCAAAACCCAAGTCAATAGACGGACGAGGGTCCATACTATTGCGCGAAAAGTGCTGTAATTCAGTCTTGTTGTGTTCTACAACAAGACTGAAGTCAGTGAAGAGGTTATGCACAGAGGCATAAGCCCTCTGCAGTTTCGGAACATTGTCCGATGTGGATTTGGACTGAGCAATGATCAGTCCGTCATCGACGAATGACATGATTACTGGCATATCACCAGCTTTCTGATAAAGTTTCAGTACCGGCGCCAGTAAAGCGCTGACAGTACTGGGGAGAATGCAGAGCCTTGACCAACTCCCACGTCGGCATCGAACTCTGGAGAGATGGCACTACGCCAGGCATAAGAAGTTTTGCGCCCAACGAGATATGATTCAAAGAACTTTGACACCTGTAGTGCAAAGCCTCCGTGTTGAAGAATCTTCACCAACATACGATGGTTGAGTGAGGAAAATACTGAGCAACATCGAAAGTGATAACACTCATTTTGAATCCCTTAGACCACCCCTGATGGATGATATGGGTAAGGAAGACCCCAGCATCCTCAGTTGAGTTCTGACGGATGCCGCCGAACTGCTTCGGATCGAAGACAGCAAATTTGGTCGCTTCGTACTGCATACGTCACGCCAGCATCTTCTCGACGAGCTTGCCGAGGGTATTCAAAAGCACAATCGGATGAAAGGCTTTCGGGGTATCGTATGCAGGTTTGCCAGGTTTCGGAATGATAACCGACAAACTCTGCTTGAAGTAAGAGGGCCAGTGCCCCAAATCTAGACATGCATTTGCAATGTTCAAGATGAATGCAGCTATGTGAGGAAATTTCACCAGCTGTTTGATGTGGTTCCAAGACAGATGGTCTGGTCCTGGTGCCGACGTATTGCTACAGGGCTCTAAGGACTCTCAGAGCTCGGTAGCAGAGAACGGGACCCAGTCCCATACTGGATGTGCTTCAAGATCATTGAGGCGATCCAAATTAACTGTGCGATCAGACGCAGCATTATAAGACTTATCAAGCACATTCCAAAGCGCTTCGATAGAATTACAAGGCTGTCCCTGGAACAAGATAGCTTCGTAGTCAGGTAGGGGTCTCTGCCTTGTCCATGCAGCTAGATCCCATGGACGACGAGACTTTTCTGCAACCTCCCTGATTCGTTGATCAAAGAAGGCGCGCTTAGCATCTTTGACAGCTCGCCGCCAGATGCGATGATCTCTTTCAGACCAGGTTTGTCTGAAAGTATCAAGAGTCTCAGAGCAGTGTTGGTTCCACCAACCCTTGCTCCATTTTGAGAGCTTGCATTCCTTAGAATGGAGATTCCAAGCTTGATCAATGGCCTTTGATAGTGTCGACAAGACGCTCTCGAGGTCGTTAGTAGTCTCGATAGGGACAATATCCATTCCGAGAAGATCACCGGCAATATCGGATATAAACTCCGGCATGCTGTCCTTACTTAACGTTCATTGCTGGACGGATAGGTCCAGCAGAGGAACATCCAATACAAGTGACAATGGGACATGGTCCGATGTCAGCTTGAGCACATCAATCATGCGAGGATGGCAATCCCCACTATCAATGGGGATGAACATCAAGTCAATAACCGAGGGCCGAAGCTCGGGGTTATGTGAAATGAATGTCGGCCCAGGGTTGCTGGGTTCCGACCATTCCAGACCGAGATCGAGAGCTGCATTACACAGCATCTCCCCTCGAGACCGCTGCGAATTATGAACTCTATCCCAGAGTTCATAATGACAATTGAAATCCCCTCTGAGATAAACTAAGTTGGGAAATCGGGGCGCTCAGCACAATCATGCAAAAGACGAATCGCACTAGCATCTACATCAGAGTAGGCGTTAGCGAGAAAGAGTGGCTCGCCAGGGGTGGCGAAGCTGATAATCATAAGATCACGACTATCAATTAGGTCGCGACGAAGGGATGGACGTAGGCGACGAAGCCTATTATGTACATAGGCCATGACTTGAGAGGGTCCTCGAGCGATGATCGGCGAACGATGCAGGTCCAATCCGGATGGATGGGACCTCTGATTACTGCCTCGCCCTCAACATTGTGGGCAGAAGGGGCATGTCTTATGAGATTCCAAGCGGGCTCTTGGAAAAACAAAATATCATAATCCTCCCAAGAGTAGAGAGGAGCATGTCCATATGTACATATTTTCTATTTACGTTCTGAGAGAAAATACGAAAAGAAGAAATCAATGAGCGTCCCCTTGAACCGGGGACCACAGCCGAGGCTGTGCTACCCGAGGAGACACTCATGATGCATCGGCCTCCGCATTGCACTGCAGGGAGGCATTAGGATGATTGCTACCTGATCGTCTGCGATCACGTACCAGCTTATAGTGTTCCTTGATCCAATCTGGATCAAAGCGATTTTTCCAGAAGGGACACTTCCGGTCATGGTGGAATGGTCTCGGCTGCAGCTGAGGCACTTAGGAGGATGAGGGCAGGGCTGGCCTGCCGGAGTAGCCTCGCGAGGAGGGTTAGCCTTGGGTCGAGCCTTACAGCAAGACGCCAGGGTGCGATGGTGTTCCTTTCTGTGAGATTCCCACAGATCGGACAGCGGAGAGATTGCTGGTTGCACTTTAACGCAGAGTGCCCCAGCGCCAGCAGCGTTCGCAAAGAGGAACTCCCGGCGAAGAGAGAGCGGCCTTGAATTGGCACCGCCAATTCCTGACCATAACTGTACAATTGTCCAGAGCCTTTACGTTCTGGCCAGTTGACGTGTCTTCGATGTTGAACCAGACGGTTGCAGTATCGGAATTCTTGGAGTTGCGCATGACACGCGGTACCCCAACGAGAGTAATGAGATCCGAGAAGGAAGAGTCTCGGAGAATCTCGTAAGCCTGCCGGGCAGTGATAATGCTACCATCGGCATTGAAATAAGGAACGTTGAGCAGTTTCAAATAAGAAATGCTCATCAGGATTGCGAGCTCGACAGTAGATCCTGCCGGAGCACAGCGGAGAGCGGCCTCATGCAAAATGCTGAGGTCTTTCGGAGAAGCCACCCTCGTCATCAAGCAAGAGAACGAGGAGGCGGAATGATCCTGGATAGATTCGCATCGAATCCAAGACTTACCAGTGGTCAACGCCCTATTAAGGGCATTAAGGAGAGCTCCGGTGGCAACAGAATCGTTGTCAGCCGGAAAAGAGTAACTGACCCGGATGTTACGACAGGACGGTCCGTGAGACGTGGACTTCGCCTTCTTCTTAGGTGGTCCAGATGGCTCCCCGGTTGCTTCCTTTTGCAAGGAGACAATCTTCTCTGCAGGGAGGTGTGGGAATGTCTTTGCCAGGGCTACAATAGCCTCAGCAGGAGTGTTGGCCGGTTGGGCCAGGGCTTGCGCATAGGAGCGCTTACCAGAAGATGGGCGAGTAGCCCTATTGACTGGAGGAGGCGGTCCACGTCCAGGAGTCTGGGAACGAGATCGCGCGCGAGGGGGTGGAGGAGGGCGGTTTGGGTTCCGAGCCGGTCTCGGAGGCGGGGCGCCCTGATTTGAACGTGAGTCCTCCAGTCGCACTGTACCAGAGGGGGAGTGATGAGTGGCGGGATCGGCAAAGCAAGTTGATTTCCCACGCGAGGGAAGGTGCGCATTCACAATACTCTGCAAGCGCACTCCGAGTTCATGCTGAGGTCCCTGAAGAGTAGGGACGGAGAACATGTTAACATCGCTAGCAGTAGCGACCAAGGCTGCAATACCCTCAGCGATGGCAAACTGGTAGCCTGCCAGAATGGAGACAGAAGCTTTGCCGACCTTAAGGATCCAATCCTTAAGGGCGGCGAGGATTCGGTGGCGGCCTTCGCTTCACCGTGAAGGAACTGATGCCCTTCGGAAAGATCGCAATACCGATAGAATTGTCGTTATAAGCTGCCTCCGTGGACAGCATCGACGGAGATGGAGGAACGGGGGGTTCGGTAAACCCAGTCTGATTCGAGGGGCCAGCGTCGTCAGTATCCATTAGACCGTCGCCGCTATGGAAGAGAAGGCTCCTGTCCCCCGAGGAGGAAGGAGCAGGGGGTCGAGAGGGCCTGAGGGGGTCCGCCCAGGGTGCGGATTTAGCGGTGGAGGCCCACCGCCGCCAACAATGTTGAGTGGATCGTCGCTCATTGAAAAACTCTAATAAATCGGTGGATTTTCAGCCGATTTTCGCGATTTTAAGAACGGGGAGTGCTCAAGGATGTGGGTATCCGGATCTACAACCTGATCAAAGATCGTCCCAAGTGTTGTCGCCGTAGAACGAGGAGTGTGATTTGTGAGAGTTGTTTACAGTTGTTTACAAGTAGGGGTTGTGGAAAGAGAAGTGTTGGATGGTTGGCATATTGTCAACCTTCTGGTATATTTTCAGTACTGATGCCAGATACAAAGCTGACAGTACTGGAGATAGAGCAGAGCCTTGTCCGACTCCAACATCGGCATCGAACTCTGGTGAGATGGCACTGCACCAAGCATAGGTTTACGCCCGATGAGGTAGGACTCGAAGAACTTAGACACTTGACGTGCAAAGCCCCCATGTTGAAGTATCCTCACCAACATCCGATGGTTGAGAGAGGGGAAATATTGAGCTACATCGAAAGCGATGACACTCATCTTGAGGCCCTTCAGCCAGCCTTGCCGGATAATATGGGTCAGCAAGACACCAGCATCCTCCGTAGAGTTCTGCCAAATGCCACCGAACTGCTTCGGATCAAAGACAGCATATTTGGTCGCTTCGTATTGCATATGCCGTGCTAGCATTTTTTCAACAAGTTTGCCAAGAGTGTTCAAAAGCACAATCGGACGAAAGGCTTTCGGGGTATCGTATGCAGGTTTGCCAGGTTTCGGAATGATAACCGACAAACTCTGCTTAAAGTAAGAGGGCCAATGGCCCAAATCCAAACATGCATTGGCAATGTTCAAGATAAAATCAGCCAGGTGAGGGAATTTCACCAGCTGCTTAATGTGGCCCCATGACAGATGATCAGGTCCTGGGGCGGAGGTATTGCTGCATGGCTCCAAAGACTCTCGGAGTTCTGCAGCAGAGAACGGGACCCAGTCCCGACTTGGATGAGGCTTGAGCTCATCGAGCTTATCCAGATTAACAGGCCTGTCGGATGCAGCATTATAGGATATATCGAGCACATTCCAAAGTGACTCGATGGAATTGCAAGGTTGCCTCCTAAAGGAGATAGCCTCGTAGGCTGGAAGTGGCCTTTGCTTCATCCATGCAGCTAGATCCCATGGACGTCGCGACTTTTCCGCAACCTCTTTGATTTGCTGATCAAAGAAGGTGCGCTTGGCATCTTTAATAGCTCGGCACCAAATGCGATGGTCCTCTTCAGACCAGGTCTGCCTAAAGGTGTCCAAAGTTTCAGAACAATGCTGGTTCCACCAGCCTTTGCTCTGCTTCGATAGCTTGCACTCCTTAGAGTGGAGGTCCCAAGTCCGGTCGACTGATTTGGAGAGAGTCTGGAGCATGCTCTCTAAATCCTCTGATGACTCGATTGGCACTAAGTCCATACCAAGCAAATCGCCAGCAATGTCAGAGATAAACTCAGGCATGCTGTCCTTTGGAAGAGTCCGGCGTGGATCGGAGAGGTCCAGTAATGGAATGTCTAAGGAGAGTGACAACGGACAATGGTCCGAAGTCAATTTCAGGTCATCACGAATGACTGGCGCCACCCCCATCACATCAACAGGGGTGAACATTAGGTCAATAACTGAGGGCCGAAGCTCCGCATTATGTGAGATGAAGGTCAGGCCATGGTTAGATGGCTCCGCCCAATCAAGACCAAGATCGAGCGCTGCATTACACAGCATCTCTCCTCGTGTACGCTGTGAGGTATGGACTCCATCCCAGAGTTCATAATGACAGTTGAAGTTCCCTCCTAAATAGGATAGGTTGGGGAAGTCAGGTCTTTCTGCACACTCGTGCAGCAAATGAATAGCGCTTCCGTCTACATCAGAGTAGGCATTAGCAAGGAATAGAGGCTCCCCGGGAGTGGAGAAGCTGACGATCATCAGATCGTGACTGTCGACAAGATCGCGTCGAAGGGAGGAAGACATGATGGCAAGATGCTAGAGGCAGGGAGATGGCAAAGGGATAAAGGCAAGGAGATGGAATCATGGGAGGTTGGGAATACAACTACAATCCTCTTGCTTGGGCAGGGTTCCACAATACAACCACTTCTCTTTCCACAACCCCCACGTGTAAATAACTGTAAACAACTCTCACAAATCGCACTCCTCATTCTACGGTGACGACACTTGGGACGATCTTTGATCAGGTTGCAGATCCGGATACCTATATCCTTGAGCACTCCTTGTTCTTAAAATCGCGAAAATCGGCTGAAAATCCACCGATTTATTAGAGTTTTTTGATGAGCGACGATCTGCTCAATATTGTCAGCGGCGGTGGACCCCCACCGCTAAATCCCCACCCAGGTCGGACCTCCTCTGGTCCTTCTCGATCCCCTGCTCCACCCCCAGCTCGCTCTGGAGACAGGAGCCTCCTCTTTCAAGGCAGCGACGGCCTTATGGACACCGACGACGCTGGCCCTTCTAACACTGGTGAGTCTGCTGAACCACCTACACTTGGCGCAGTGCCATCTCACCAGAGTTTGATGCCGATGTTGGGGTCGGACAAGGCTCTGCTCTATCTCCAGTACTGTCAGCCTTGTATCTGGCACCAGTACTGAAAATATACCAGAAGGTTGACAATATGCCAACCATCATGTCATTTGTAGATGATGGGCTGATCATTGCCTAGTCCAAATCCATCCCAGACAATGTTCCGAAACTTCAGAGGGCATACGCATTGGTGCACAACCTCTTTACGGATTTCGGGCTTGTTGTTGAATACAACAAAACCAAATTGCAGCATTTCTCGTGCAATAGCAAGGACCCGCATCCTTCTATTGATCTGGGTTTCGCTCCATTCACGGGCAACACTCCCCTGCAACCCAAGGAGGTGTGGAGATACCTTGGGTTCTTTCTGGATGCACGCCTGTCTTTCAAGGAACACGTTCATTTCTATGCTACAAAGGCCCTGACTACGGCCAGAGCCTTTCAGATGTTAGGCAACTCTGTCCGAGGCTTATCCCCTCAACAGAAATGCATCCTTTACCTGTCATGCGCGCGTCCGATCGCAACGTATGGCTGTTTATTATAGAACTTCAATGGCATGCGTAATGTCGCACTGTTGAAGCAACTATGCCAGATGCAGCATAAAGCTTGCATCTGGATCAATGGTCAGTTCCGCACCACTCCAGAGGGTGCGGCTGAAACGATGGCCTGTGTTGAGCCTATCGCCAGGTTTATCAAGCATTTGAAGGTTGGGTCCTCTGCCCGGCTGGCTAATTCCAACTTGAGGCATGCCCTCAGGGCTTTGACCACCCCGCCTGCAGCGGGGGGTGATCCTTCGAGGTCAAAGAACTTGACTTCCCTCTTGGACAGGCAGCGTATTGCGCTCAAGTCCCCTCTCAAGGATTTGGTGGACCTCAAACCACCTAACTTTTTATCCACGGACTATTTTGCAGATGCGAATAATCCGGGCAGGCAGCTCATTGACCAGTTCAGCAGCTGCCTTGAGATCCATAAGCTTTTTGGCAGAGATGAAGACTCTGTCAAGGCTTATCGCACATCGCTCGAAGAGGCACTCGCTGAATGTCAACTTGAGCCTAACTGTGTATACACGAGTAGTGATGGTGCCGTACCCATGAAAGCTGATACACATAGACAGTCAGTGTATTTGTCCCGGGTCTACCGAGGCAATACACTTGTTTTCGAAACTCATCAGCCTATCAGTAAAGCGACAAGCAATGACTCTGAGCTAATTGGATTGCGTATGTCGATCCAGAAGGCTACCACACAGGATGGAGTCACATCCATCATGTGCTTTCTCGACTCGATGAATGCAATCAATTGCATCGTTGATTGTAATCCTCACTCTGTGCAGGGGGCATAGTCCCCTCTATACCACAGACGCTCTCCATAAGGAGGCGGATGATGATATGCATACCTCCTGGTTCCATGATTCCGGAATCAAGAAATACATCGGTGCCTCTACATTTCGATTCCACGATGCTGGAAAGCCTGAGTCCTATGAGCACCTGCTTCGCAAAAGAAAAGGCTTCATGAAACTGGTGACAGGCAACGAGCTATTTGCTCACTGCTGTCGCGTTGCATGCGGACACGCACCGATCAATGCATATCGAGCGCGGTTTAATTTTGTCGAGAGCAAGGAGTGGTCATGCAGGTGGGGTCCTGGAGACTCTGTTCACGTTATGACTCTGTGCTGTAACTGGAACAGGCCAGCTGAACGCCAATACGATGCCTTTGTGCGTTCCTGGTTTGTCAAGTACCTAACGTCTAATAAGGCAGCAGGTGCTTTTATCCTGGATCCGGGGGGCAGGTAACTGCCTCTTCGTAGCGGGGGATACTCAGGGTTATGGCTCCTCGCGGGGCCTTTGTGCGGAAGTAACCGCAACCGGCTTTGGGCTGGGGGACCCAGAGAATCAATTCAACTTGGTGCTTGACGAAAGCGAGCACTGAGCAGTATTGCACATCGCAGACTGTGCGACACCTGTCATTATGGGCCCTTTGGGACCCTTTACATGGAAATGACCATGTCTAGCTCTTAGGAGCTGGGGGACGTGGGTCGAGCAAGCGAGTCAGCACGAGTGCGTGCCTTGTAGGCGCGCGCATGGGCAGGAGACAACAGGGTGAATATGCCCTCTATGTACATCCCTTCAGTCCAGTTTCTTTTGAACTAGTCGTATTTATCGTAGGTACCGTTGTGTATTTACAGGTGGACTGCCATCGAGCACCGCTTTATAAATTGTTGATTTAAAAAAAAAAAAAAAAAAAAAAAAAAGGTCTGCTGAACCCACTGTGCCCCCCTCTCCGTCAATGCTGTCCACTGAGGCAGCTTACAATGACAATTCTATCAGGATAGTGATCTTTCCAGAAGGGCATCGGTTCCTTCATGGTGAAGCGAAGGCTGCTCCTGAGTCCCTCACTGCCCTCAAGGATTGGATCCTTAAGGTCGGCAAAGCTTCTGTCTCCATTCTGGCAGGCTACCAGTTTGCCATCGCTGAGGGTATTGCAGCCTTGGTCGCTACTGCTAGCGATGTTAACATGTTCTCCGTCCCTACTCTTCAGGGACCTCAGCATGAACTCGGAGCACGCTTGCAGAGTATTGTGAATGCGCACCTTCCCTCGCGCAGGAAGTCGACCCATTTCGCCGACCCTGCCACTCACCACTCTCCTTCTGGTACCGTGGGACTGGAGGACTCTCGTTCGAATCAGGGTGCTCCCCCTCCAAGACCGGCTTGGAACCCGAACCGCCCTCCTCCACCCCTCGTGCATGATCTCACTCCCGGACCCCTGGACGTGGACTGCCCCCCCCAGTCAATAGGGCTACTCGCCCATCTTCTAGCAAGCACTCTTATGCACAAGCCTTGGCCCAACCAGCCAATACTCCCGCCGAGGCTATTGTAGCCCTGGCAAAAACATTTCCACACCTCTCTGCTGAGAAGATTGTCTCCTTGCAAAAGAAAGCAACCGGGGAGTCATCGGGACTGCCCAAGAAGAAGGCGAAGTCCACTTCTCATGGACCGTCCTGGCGTAATGTCCAGGTCACTTACTCTTTCCCAGGTGACAACAATTCCGTTGCCACTGGAGCTCTCCTGAATGCCCTTAATAGGGCATTGACCACTGGCAAGTCCTGGATTCGCTGCGAATCCATCCAGGATCATTCCGCCTCCTCGTTCTCCTATTTGATGACAAGGGTGGCTTCTCCGAAGGACCTCAGCATTTTGCACGAGGCTGCTCTCCGCTGTGCTCCGGCAGGTTCTACTGTCGAGCTAGCTATTCCGATGAGTGTTTCCTATTTGAAACTGCTCGACGTGCCCTACTTCAATACCAATGGCAGTATTATTACTGCTCGGCAAGCTTATGAGATCCTCCGAGATTCTTTGTTCTCAGATCTCATTACTCTCGTTGGAGTTCCGCGTGTTATGCGCAACTCTAAAATTCCGATACTGCAACCGTCTGGTTCAATATCGAAGACACGTCAACTGGCCAGAATGTTAAAGCTCTGGACAATTGCACCGTCATGGTCAGGAACTGGCGCTGCTGATTCAAGGCCGCTCTCTCTTCGCCGGGAGTTCCTCTCTGTGAACGCTGTTGGCGCTGGGGGCACTCAGCTCTTAAGTGCAACCAGCAGTCCCTTCGCTGTCCGCTCTGTGGGGAATCCCACAGAAAAGAACATCACCGCACTCTGGCATCCTGCTGTAAGGCACGACCCAAGGCCAACCCTCCTTGTGAGGCCACGCCTGCAGGCCAGCCCTGCCCTCATCCTCCTAAGTGTCTCAGCTGCAGCCGAGACCACTCCACCGATGACTGGAAGTGTGCCTTCTGGAAGAATCGCTTTGATCCCGAGTGGATCAAACAACACTATCAGCTGGTACATGATCGAATATGATCAAGTCCCAAATGTTCTAATGCCTCCCCGCAGTGTAATGCGGAGGCCGATGCATCATGAGCGACACCTCCAGTGGATCAGCCCCAGCTATTGTCCCTGGGCCAGGCGGACGCTCTTTGATTTCTTCGTTTCGTATTTTCTCTCAAAACGTAAATAGGAAATATGTACATATGGACCTTCTCCTCTCCACTCTTGGAGAGGACTATGATATTTTGTTTTTCCAAGAACCCGCTTGGAATCTCATAAGACACGCTCCGTCTGCCCACAATGTTGAGGGTGAGGCAGTAATTGGTGGTCCCACTCATCCAGACTGGACCTGCATCGTCCGCCGATCATCTCTCGAGGATCCTCCTCGGGTTATGGCCTATGTACATAACAGGCTTCGTCGCCTGCATCCATCCCTCCGTCGTGACCTAGTTGATAGTCGCGATCTTATGATTGTTAGCTTTGCCACCCTAGGCGAGCCTCTCTTTCTCAGGGGGCTGGTTGGCATAGCGGTAAAACGCAAGTCAGGTAGTCCTGTGGCTGTGGCAAGCTACGAAGCCGCGGGTTCTAGTCCTGGAGGTGGCATCTTCAGGTTTGCATCCAGAAGTGTCCGGAGCTGGTTCCACGTGACACGGGCAGGAAGTATCACGACCCTGTGACAGCTGTTCCCACAAGGGAGGTGATTTGGTCATGTGACTAAGCAGCTGGCATGTGACATAAGCTGGCTTATGCATCACACATGTGACTTACCCCACTATATGGGTCAAGTGTCACATGACCCTAACTCACGTGACGGGTTTCCCTTGGCGTGGATGGAGCAGCGGTCTGCGCTCAAGTCCCCTCTCAAGGATCTGGTGGATCTGAAACCACCACTCTTTTTAACCACGGATTATTTCGCTGATGCAAATAACCCGGGCAGGCGGCTTGTCGACGAGTTTGGCAGTTGCTTTGAGATCCATAAGCTACTTGGCTGAGACGAGGACTTGGTAAAAGCTTATCATGCATCGCTGGATCAGACACTTGCTCAGTGTTCGATCCAGCATGATTGCTCTTATGTGAGTAGTGACAGCTCCATGTCCACGAAAGCAGAAGTGCCCTTCAAGCAGTCTGTTGCCGCTTCGCGTGTGTATCGTGAGGGCAGACTGGTTTCTGAAATTCGTCAACCGGTTGGTAAAGCAACCAGCGACGATGCTGAGCTTATTGGATTGTGAATGGCGATCCAAAAGGCTATCGCACAAGATGGAGTTAACTATGTCGTGTGTTTTTTGGACTCGATGAATGCAATTAACCGCATTGTCGATTGTAATCCTCACTCTGTGCAGTCGCATTCTATTGCACTGTGCAGATCATTGAAAGCTTGGCTCTCTGAAGCTGAGCAGCGCTGGATTGATTTCTGGCACGTCCCTTCTAAATGGAAGTGGACAATACAAGTCGAAGCTCATGAGTTTGCTCGGAGCCTCGACGTCCCCCCGGGAATTCGTCCCCTCTATACCACCGACGGCCTTCAAAAGGAGGCTGACGATGATATGCATAGCACTTGGTTCCAGAATTCTGGGAACAAGAAATATATTGGCACTTCCACATTTTGTTTTCATGAAGCAGGAAAGCCAAATTCCTATAAACGACCCTCTCGGAAGAGAATGGGCTTCATGAAGCTTGTGACAGAGAATGGGCTTTATGCTCGCTGTGCACGACTTGCATGCGGCCACGCTCCGATCAATGCGTATCGGGCATGGTTTAATTTTGTGGAGAGCGACTTATGCTCTTGTGGATGAGGGCCCAAAGACTCCGTCCATGTCATGACTCAGTGCCGCAACTGGCACAGGCCAACTGAACGCCAGTTCGATGCATTTGTGCGTCACTGGTTTATCAAGTACCTCGCATCCAACAAGGCAGCGGGAGCTTTTATCCCGGATCCAGGCAGCGGGTGACTGCCGCTCTGTAGCGGAGATTGCCCGGGGCAACCTAGGCAATCTTAAAGCAGTAGGACCAGCGACCGAAGCACTGATCAAGCACTATGCGAACCGCAAACTTCACGACAGCATCCGTTATAGGTCCTTTTGGACCTTTTACGTGGAATTGACCACAACCGGCCCTTCGGGGCTAGGGGACGGTGCTCAAGCAAGTGAGTATGCATGAGCTCGGGTCTTTTAGCTCGAGCGCGGGCACGAGAGAGCAGGGCATTGTAGCCCTCTATGTACTCTCCTTCAGTCTGGTTTGGATCGGACTCGTCGTATTTATAGTAGGTACCAGTGTGTATTTACAAGCGGACTGCCATCGTGCACCGCTATATAAATTGTTGATTTAAAAAAAAAAAAAAAATGCTTGGGACCTTCATTCTAAGGAGTGCAAGCTATCAAAGCAGAGCAGAGGCTGGTGGAATCAGCATTGTTCTGAAACTTTGGACACCTTCAGGCAGACCCAGTCTGAAGGTGACCATCACATCTGGCAATGAGCTATTAAAGATGCTAAATGCACTTTCTTTGATCAATGAATCAAGGAAGTTGCTGAAAAATTGTGACATCCATGGGATCTGGCTGCATGGACAAAGCAAAGGCCGCTTCCAGCCTACGAGGCCATCTCCTTTCAGGGACAGCCTTGTAACTCTATTGAGTCACTGTGGAATGTGCTCGACAAATCCTATAATGCTGCGTCTGACAGGCCAGTTAATCTGGATAAGCTTGATGAGCTTGAGCCTCATCCAATTTGGGACTGGGTCCTGTTCTCTGCTGCAGAACTCTGAGAGTCCTTGGAGCCTTGTAGCAACACCTCTGCTTCAGGACCAGATCATCTGTCTTGGGGTCATGTTAAGCAGCTCATGAAATTCCCTCACTTGGCTGATTTCATTCTGAACATTGCTAATGCATGTTTGGAACTGGGCCACTGGCCCTCTTACTTTAAGCAGAGCCTGTCGGTGATTATTCCAAAACCTGGCAAACCTGCATATGATACCCCAAAGGCCTTTCACCTGATTGTGCTTTTGAATACTCTTGGCAACGAGGGCTGGTTGGCATAGCGGTAAAACGCAAGTCAGGTAGTCCTGTGGCTGTGGCAAGCCACGAAGCCGTGGGTTCTAGTCCTGGAGGTGGCATCTTCAGGTTTGCATCCGGAAGTGTCCGGAGCTGGTTCCACGTGACGCCAGCAGGAAGTATCACGATTCTGTGACAGTTGTTCCCATGAGGGAGGTGACTTGGTCATGTGACTAAGCAGCTGGCACATGACATAAGCTGGGTTATGCGTCACACATGTGACTTACCCTACTATGTGGGTCAAGTGTCACATGACCCTAACTCACGTGACTGGGTTTCCCTTGGCGTGGATGGCCTTGGGATGTAAGTGCCAGACAATGCCTTAATCTGGCAGACCACACGTGATCCCCGATCTTAAAAGGTAGGGGCTGAAAGGATAAGGGACCATACCGGGAAGGACCTGATAACCACCCGATGGCATTTGAGCCAACAGGGTACCCGGTCTAAGTGGGAGCCATTGGCAATGATCACGAGATGGTTAGTCATGTGCAGTATGCCAAAGGCAGAAGCAGATCCAGACCTGTTCAGTAAGGGCTTCCTCTGTGGGAACCTGTCATGGAGGACCATGGACCTTGCTGTGATATTGGATGCCAGTCTGGGAGGCATGTGGCAAGACAGAGACCTTGGACAGATGGGGATCCGTGCCTAAGGGCATTAGTGAACCATCTGCTGGGGGACGGGAAGGCAGGCACGTGGGCAGCGCCCGGACACCGCTGGGCCGTAGCAAGGCTGGACAGTCTCCAGTTCTTGGCTCGAGAGACCTAACTCCTCTGTCAGTGGACCCTGGACTAATACAACCAGGTAACTGCTTAAGTTGAAGCCAGAGTGCAAAGCTCCTGGGCTAAACGGTCCGATCATAGGACTGGGCCTGGGCTAGCAGCCTCCCCCGCAAGGGGAGGGCTAAACTTTGCCTTCTAACACTGGCGGGTCTGCCGAACCCACTGTGCCCCCCTCTCCGTCGATGCTGTCCACTGAGGCAGCTTACAACAACAATTCTATCGGGATAGCGATCTTTCCAGAAGGGCATCAGTTCCTTCACAGTGAAGCGAAGGCTGCTACCGAGTCCCTCGCTGCCCTCAAGGATTGGATCCTTAAGGTTGGCAAAGCCTCTGTCTCCATTCCGGCGGGCTACCAGTTTGCCATTGCTGAGGGTATTGCGGCCCTGGTCGCCACTGCTGGCGATGTCAACATGTTTTCCATCCCTACATTGGAGGGACCTCAGCATCAACTCAGTGCACGCTTGCAGAGTATTGTGAACGCGCACCTTCCCTCTCACGGGAAGTCGACCCGCTTTGCCGAACCTGCCACTCACCACTCTCCTTCTGGTACTGTGCGACCGGAGGACTCTCGTTCGAATCAGGGTGCTCCTCCCCCGAGACTGGCTCGGAACCCGAACCACCCTCCTCCACCCCTCGCGCACAATCTCATTCCTGGACCCCTGGACGTGGACCGCCCCCCCCAGTCAATAGGGCTACTTGCCCATCTTCCGGCAAGCACTCTTATGCGCAAGCCTTGGCCCAACCAGCCAATACTCCCGCCAAGGCTATTGTAGCCCTGGCAAAAACATTTCCACACCTCCCTGCTGAGAAGATTGTCTCCTTGCAAAAGGAAGCAACCGGGGAGCCATCAGGACCGCCCAAGAAGAAGGCGAAGTCCACCTCTCATGGACCGTCCTGGCGTAATGTCCGGGTCAGTTATTCTTTCCCAGGCGACAATGACTCCGTTGATAACTATCGGGTAGCACTAACCTACAAACCAACAAGGTGGAATGAAGGAAGCGTCAGTCCCTATCCGAGGCTGTATAAACTACGAGCTGTTCAAGTCACAGAGTAACCCGAGGGACTGTAGCGTGAAAGGGGAGGAATGGAACGAAGTGAATATGGATGGTTTCGAGCGGATTTCGGGGTTTTCGAAACAAGGCTGTTGGACTTAGCTGAATTCCCGCGCGATATCGAGGGCTTCAGTGAGGGTTTCGGAAGGGTTTCGATGATAATGACTTCCACGCGAAGCCAGAGACACTGATTTCGAGACTGAGTACGGTGGCTCCACGCGAGCGGACACTTTGAGATCGGATAACACAAGGACTCCACACGAGTCGTAGACTGCGAGACTGCTGAAGGACTGAGACGGTAACTTTTTCTATGTTTTTACAAATGCCAAGTACATGGGTTTTTATAGATGAGAAGATTTCGAGTATCGGAATAACCGGCGGAGTCGAAACCGAATGAGAGAACGTATCGTATGATTTCGAAAGGGTCGTTTAGTGGCTGAAACGCCGGGGAGATGTAAGTCCATTCGAAATCTGAACATAAAAGGTGAAACAGTAGGTAAAAGAACATCCCGAAACCGGTGCCACGCATCGTAGAATGGAACGTGAAAATAATCTAAGGAACATAGAATGTATCAGTGAAATATGAGTCATGAATTTCGAAATGAGAGTGGATGAAACGGTAGCGCGCTCGAAATCCCTTGTTTCGAATGTACTGCGGCGAGGCAGTGTCGGGAACGCGGGAAGGCGTGAGGCGGTGCGATATCGAAAATGGTAGTAGTCTTGCCATATCGGGATCTGGAAATCGGGGGAGGCATATAGGAATAAGACTGCCTGACTGTATTGGGCGGTATAGGAAGCGCAGAAGGTCCGGAATGTACGGGTGCGATGCATTTGGCGAAGTGTCCGGACCTGGAATGGAAGCCTCACGGAATTGTCGACATCCCGAGTACTCGAACAAGAAGTCAGCGGCTGGGCTGCGGTATCATGCTGAGGGGGCCGAGTAGTGGTATGATTTCGAATGCGGGGGCGGGATTACCAAATTAGGACTTATCGGCGGTCAGCGGCGCGGAGCGCTCATCATCTGTCCTCCCCACTTAGCGGTCGACTGTCCTCAGTCGGCATTCCCATTGAACAGCGACCTTGGTCGTTATTCGGGTAACGTGGGTTTCACGAGGTGATCTGCCATGACGAAGTCGCGAGGCATTTCGGGCGTTCCTGTCGTTTACAGATTTCGCCTGCATAAAAGGGAGGGTGGGATGGGTACGAACACCTTTCTTGTCGACTCGTCGAAATCTCAGCTCTCGCCAAATCGCATCGCTTCTCGAAACCGTCTTGTGCACGACATGTCCGCCGAAATCGTCAAGACCGAAACTTCTATTGCCGAGCTTGAAGGGCTCTTCGAGGCGGTCCCCGGACCGAACGCGAGCGTTGAGGCCATCAAGGCTTTAGCGCTGCGGTCTCGAAACGTTTTGTAAGTCCAACGGGGAGTGAGTGAGGCGATATCTTTATCCGTATTGACATTAGGATGAGTGGGCAAAGGAGGGTCAAGACGTTCCCGAAGACGTCTTTCAGGATTGGGTTTCGCGATACAACGAGTGGGTCGGCCGCCTGGACGAGGATCGTCGGGATGAGGTTGGGGGCCTGTACGAAAGCCCGGGATCTGGTGAGCCACGCTATTTCGTCTCCACTACACTGGATTGCTGATTTCGAAGGTTCTTCGCTTGGCGGAATGGTGCTCGCGGATGGTCCCCTGGTGCCGCCGAACGCGATGCCGACTACGCGTGTCCCAACTGCGGGACCTTCTCGAAAGCGTGGGGCGTCAGATTCTGCAGCTGGTGGTGCGGATTCGGGAGCGAAACGACGGCGTGCCGACGAGGATGAAAAGAAAGCGGCTCGCCGGGAGAAGAACAAGCTCGCGCAGCAGCGATATCGGGAGCGCCGCCTGAAACTCGATTTCGAGGAGGTTACGGGTGATGAGCGGGTGAGTGATTGTGTCTCTTTGCCGCCGGACTGTTTCTGAGTCCTACCGCGGTTTAGTGCGAACGGTGTAAGAAGGCCGACCTCGAAGTCTGCGAGAGGATCGATTCCGAGCCGGGCCCTTGTCGACGCTGCGTCGAAAAACAGCTCGGCTGCTCGTTCAAAAGGCCGCGTGCTGCGAAATCAGCTAAAACTACTTCACGGATTAAAACTGACTCTGGCGACGGGGTCATGCGAACAAGGTCACGGTCTCGAAAGACCGTCCATTCAAAGCCTAGGGACGAGGATGCCGAGCCAAGACCGCGTCGCGATCCAAAGGGGAAGGGCAAGATGCGAGCTTACGATACCGAGGCCGAGGAATCGATTTCGGAGACTTCGCAGGAGCCGCCGTCCCATCTCGAGGATATCGAAATGCATGCGCCTTCGGAGGACATCCCGTATCATCCGGAACCAATTATTGCGCCTACGCCTCCTCCGATGCCGGTGCCACCAATGGACTCGCGCTACGGTCCGGGCTTTCGCGATCGTAAGTCTATATATATTTTTTTTTTTTTTTTTTTTTTTTTTTTGGATTGCTTCATTATTTTCGTGAGCAGGACTTCCCGGGCCACGTCAATGGTTCGAAACGGGAACACTGCCTGCCGCGGACGATTTCGAAGATCGGGATTTCTGGAGGGAGGCTGTCGAAGCCCCAAACGTGCCCGATGGTTTCGAAGACATTGCCGAGACCGCGACGCGCCTTGCTGCCGATCGTGTTCGGGATAGCGACGTCCAGTTGCGAGACGCCCTCCGGTTCGATAATCGGGATTACGAGGACATTTATAATTTCGTACTCCCGTACGATATCAAGGCCTTCGAATTTCTAGGGAACTCCTTCCGGAGTATGAACGAGGATTCCCGACACATGTACGATCTGGCGGATACTCTTGAAACGGCCGCTCGTACTATGCGCGAACGCGCCGATCGTCGGGAGGAATTCCTGGAGCTTGGCGGCAACGTCCTTCAACACGTTCGTCGGGCAACAGAGTTACAACAGCGTCGACTCTTAACTCAAGTCCATCAATTCATGGCACAGAACGTTCCGAGGGCGGTCGAAACCGAAGTCCGCTGGCTACTTGCGCAGCGTCGGGAGTCGATGGTTTCGAGAGGCGTCGGGACATCGGTCGAAATGCCAACGGTTCGGGAGCTCGCGGTTTCGATACCGCCATCGATTGATACTGGGGTCGATTCGTCGGAAAGCTCGGGAGCGTCGTCGGGATCGGAGTCTGGAGAAGAGACGTCGGAGGAGAGCGGTGAAGAAGGCGATGACCAGAAAGAAAACGAGTCGTCAGATGAGAGTGAGGGCGAGACGGATGAAGAGGAAGATGAGTTCGGTGGAATCTCGTCCGAACTATAAAATTTGTAATAATTGTTTTTGAATCCGTTATTTTTTTTTTTGTTTCTGATGGACGTGAAACTGGACTTGAAAGGATCGTGAAAATAGATAATGGTAAGTGAGAGTGTCAAATAACAAAGAAAATGGTAGTGAATGAACGCGAAAAGAGTTGGACTTAATGAAGTGAGCTAAGCTAATGTGGTGCCGAAAGTATTTCAACGTCGGAATCAACTTCGGGATCGCTATCGGTAGGTACGTCGAAATCGTCCGGGATTTCGTCGCCTTGATCGTTTGAGACTTGCATTTCACGAAGCCGGTCAGCGTCGATATCGAGAAGTGTTTCGGGAATGGTGATTTCACGGCGAGCGAAGTACGGGATGACTCGAAATGCTGCTACGGGGCGATCCAGGACTGTGCCATCGAGTTCGGCAACGATGTAAGCGCCTCCGAAATTCCGGGAGACAACGATAAGTGGTCCGAGATACCGAAGTCGCATTTTGCGATCGAGACTCTTCTCCACGCGAGTGTTTCGGATGAGGACTAGGGCACCGCGTTTGAAATTGAAATCACGAATGGTGTGATAGTGCTTCTTTTCAAAACGTTCGGCAGCTTTTCTACGGGTATCATATACGTCGGCATGAAGGGCTTGCAGCTGTTCAGTTCGTTTTTGTAAAGCGACAGCTCGACGAGCGATGAGATCTGTGGATGATAGTAAGGATTCGGGAGGAGGCTGCAGGTAGGTTGCTTCCATGATATCGAACGGGAGAATGGGATGGTGCCAGTTACCGCGAAATAAGGTGAACAACCCATTCGACGGCGGGCGGTGACTCTTTCGGCATAGAAGACCGAATGGACGTATTGTGACCACTTGCTTTCGACACCGTCTGCTGCCTTTATCAGTGATTGACGAACATCATAATGCGGCCGCTCAGCTATCCCGTTGGCGCGGGAATTGTATGTCGAGATTCGGATGTGGTAGATGCCGTAGCGTTTCCCGAGGTAGTCAAGACCTGCCACGAAGGGACCACCGTTATCCGTGACAATTTCGCGAACACCACCCCATCGACATAATACATCCTGGAACAGCCATTCACCTATTGCGGGACCGTTTTCTTTCCGGAGGGCTCGAAATTCAGGATAATGCGTGAGGGAGCAACGACCTTGCACGATGTACTGATAGCCATTGGACTTCGGCATCTTCATGGTATCGGCATAGAATTTTCCGAAAAGAGGCGCGGGAACGGCCACGACTGGCGGGATGAGAACCTGTCGGGACTGTCGTTGCTGACAGATGTGACAAGTCCTGCAAAACCAAGAGATATCGGCCAGCATGTGAGGCCACCAAAAGCGCTCACAAACCAAGGTACGTGTTGGGTAGATGCCCTTGTGACCGAGGTCATCATGGGCTTGGGCGATGATGTTCATACGCCGATTCCGAGGGATCACGAGTTTGTGACTACCTTGATCGTCCTTTCGCCATAACTTGTCAGCGGCAACGAAGAAGTGGAAGCAATACCGAACAAAGGCCTCGAAAGCAGAATCTGTGAGACTGGGTGGACGACGCAAGTGGTCAAATAGTCCTGTACGAGGTCGAGACGCTGATCGTCGGCAATGGCTGATTTCGAACGAGGAACAAATACATAATCAGGGATGGAGCTGAGCTGTCGAAGGTCAGGGTTGGCTTCTAGACGGTCTTCGGACTCGGGAGAGGAGGAGTTTCGATGGAAGACAGCTTGACTGTCCTCCCCACTTGAAATGTCCTGTCCTAGGTATATCGAAATGAGGTGACTTCGACGTGTTTCGGGACGATATCGAGGGGTGTTAACAAAATGGATGAAGCCATAGACTCTGTCGATCCAATCGTCGAAATCTTCGTCTTGGTCAGGCTCGGGATCGCCTGGTCGGCGGGAAAGCCATCAGGACCGTGACTAGAGCCAGGAACATGAACAAGTGTGAAGTGGAATGTCAGGATCGTCAGGATCCATCGATTGATACTGGCAGAGGGGACTATATCGGGATTGTTTAGCATGCCTTTGATGTAGCGGGCATCGACTTCGACAACGAGGTTTCGTACACCAATGATGTACATGCGTACTGCACGGACCGATCGGAATAAGCCATAGATTTCGAGTTTCGGCTGTGAGAAGCGACGTTCGCGATCGTTCAGTGTAATGGATCCGAAACGGTTGTAATATCGGACTCGAGGGTTATCGGGATCGCATTGGCAAAGGAAGTAACCGACTGCGATGTAGGAGGTATCGACGGCGAGGATAATGGGGGCTTCCGACTTGTAGTCGAGGGGTCGGAGAGCTGGAGAAGTGATAAGGGCTTGTTTCAGGTCTTCCTGTGCGTCGAGTTGCTCCTGACCGAAGACGTAGTCTACATTCTTCCGCGTAAGGCGGACTAAGGCGTCAGCGCGATGAGCGAAATTTCGAATGAAGATACGCATGACACCAATCGTTCCGAGGAAGGCGCGAACGTCTGAGAGGTCTCGGCACGGTTTCCAAGTTTTGATTGCGACAACTCGGGATTCATCAGGAAGACGACCTTTAGGCGTACAACGGTGTCCAAGAACTGTGATTTCGGGACTACAGAGCGTGAGCTTTGTGCCAGAAAAGGTGCCTCCAGAATACTTCATGCGCTGGACAACACGGTTCAGATTGCAAAAGTGTTCCCAAACGAAGCGACGGATGCCGGGATTCTGTGGAATGGTTTCGAAACTGTTATCGGGACGTCGATATTCGGAATCTGGGCCTTTCACGGGGACATCATCGATATAGGGGATGGTAAGATGCGGTATCTCGTCTTGTAGGATGAAAGTTACATCATCATGGAATATAGGAACGGAATTGGTCCAGCCCATCGGGAGCGTAACAAGTCGCATAGCGCCAAAGGGGGTCTGGAACGTAGTGAGATCCCGAGAGTTTTCAGCGAGGAGTCGTTCATCGTAGCCAACATAGAGGTCAAGCATCGCACCACAGGGGCGGCCACCAAATTGTTCTGCTAAGTGATCAGGACCGGGGTAACTCCGGAATGACGGATGGTGACTTTGTTTAGCGGCTCGAGGGAGTGGACGATGCGAAGCGACTTGCCATCTTTCTTGACGACTGTGAACCACCGGGAGCGGTAGGAGGAATTCGAGGGTTCATAGACACCGGCATCGATCTTTCGACGAATGAGCTGACAAATTTCATCATAAATACCAGGAGGTATCGGGATGTTCTTGTGAATCCAAGGCTTGTGCTGAATGACAGGGATTTCGACGGCGGGGAAAAAGTCTTCTCGAAATCGACCGCGCTCTTGGTCGGTCCAAGCGAAGGCGCCGTTCTGGAGGCACATAAAGTGGTGCATCAGTCTTCGTTCTTCTGGCCAAAGGAAGCCTTCGGGATGAGCCTTGTCAACGAGATTTCGACGATCCTCGTATAGCGACCGGTCGGGATAAAAGGAGGGGGATTTGGGGATAGTTTCGGCATACTGGCAAGGGGGTCTCCGCGGATTTCGCGGAGGATTCGAAATTTGCCATTATCGGGAAGTGGGGCAACGACGGAACGGACTTTGAGGGCGACGGGCTTGTATTTACGTTTCGCGAACGTATCGCGCGATTCGGGAGGGGTATGTCTAGAAAGTTCGGGAGCGCACCTGGTCACATCATATAAATAAACAAAATCGGAAGAGGAAGTGTTCGTGGTGTTGAAACCACTCTGAAATTGCGTCTGAGGTCGTGTTGGACGACCACTAGACTCGTACAGTAAAGCTGAAATCGGGGAAATGGAAATATCACAGGCCGAAAGATATAAGGATGAAAGATAATTTGAAATGGACGTATCGGGAGCGGAATTAGAAACGGGATTGGGAGCAGGAACCTGGGCATAGTAATCGAGGCGAAGGTCCAAATTGTCTTGAGTTTTGTCCGAGGAAACAACGAAAGCGTAATCGCCGTCAGCTAACGTGTCCTCTATCTGCGAAAAAAATCCACTGCAGCGTCTTCTTTCCTGGCATCATGTATTTCGGTTTGCCACGGGGCTGAGTCGGGATCGTAGTACGTCTGTTGGTGTTGGGATCGTGTATTGTGATGGTTTGATCCTCGTTCCGGTAGTTCTTGACGAGAGATTCGGTTAAGACGTCAAAGGGGCGACCGAGGAGGATATCATAGCGGGGTTAGGTAATACATGGATTTGGGCGTAGAGGGTGATTTCGTTGATAGTAACCGGGATGTTTCGGGATAATCCAAGCGATTTGTCGATTTCGCCATTGGCTGACTGCATATCGAGGCGGACGGTAGGGTCATAGGCGATCCCGAGCTTGTGACATACTGCATCAGACATGGCTATAATTGGGATCCGGGATCAACGACACATTCAACATAGTCTTGATGATCGATGAGACATGTGATAGAGCGAAGGGCATGACTCTCTTTGGCTACGATGAGGCGTTCGGGATCGATCTGGTCACGGCTCATGCTCGAAATGTAGGTTGAAATCGGGTCTTCGATGA
>SJRY01000063.1:0-25985 GCA_011319805.1 Macrocybe gigantea | reverse complement strand
CGCCGTGACACCTAGCATCTCGACGTCGGAAGGTGTCTGAATGGCGCTGATCGGGAAAGGCGCCTCTTCTCTGATCACAGTTTCTGGGATTGCCGATACACTGGTAGACGGAGTTGAGCTCGGGCCAGCACTTGGCTGCCTGGGAATGGTTGCCGGCTCCATGTCTTCGTCTTCCTCCTCTTCTTCAGATTCTTCAATCTCTTCAATTTCTTCGTCATAGAGTTTTACGCCTGGTGGTAGTTTGTTCGGCACGATATCGAAATCCACAGATGTAAGACAGTCGGAAACAGGAGGAACACGGACGCCAAAGACCTCAGGAACGGCCGGAAGCGGTGTTGCATTCACCTGGCTTGCTAACGATAGGATATACTTGTTTGAACGACGTTAGGCTGAGACTCAGCGATCAACTATAACCAGAGTACCTCTTTCGGGATGCGCCCACCGAACTCCCACCCTACGCGGGCCTGAACGGCCAGAACGACGTCGTCAATTTCAACTCTGGCCGATCGTCCTGCATGTTCGGCATATACGCTTGCATCGGTGAGCACCTGGGATGTATAACGATGGGAAAATTCCAGAAGCTGGTGCAAAACGCCAGGTTGTGCATCCTGAACAGAGGGCGTTGAGGCGAGGAGGAGCGCGATGGCGCGGGCAGTGGAAGGGAGATTGTCCGATGGACGGGACATGGTCGCGGGTGATTGTGAGTGGGGTGCTTGCCAAAACAGGAAGACAGTTATTTAATGACCACGTGATTTAGTTACAAAGCAGCCGTTTCTCAGTCATTCGCAGGTTCATTCTCTCACAGCGACCAAGATGTTTCGTTCAGCACTTTCAAAGAACGTCCTCAACTCTAGCCGTGTGGCGGCCTTGAAACCAGCCTTTGCTCCTTTCGCCAGCCGCGGGTATCATGAAAAAGTGATCTCGCATTATGAAAAGCCCAGAAATGTATGTTCTAGTCCTGCAAGCCTAGATTCACCGCTTATCTGATAATACTGCCCCCAACACTTAGGTTGGCTCCCTGCCCAAAAATGATGTGAATGTGGGCACCGGTCTTGTTGGCGCACCTGCGTAAGATCCTTCTTGCAAGTTTGTCCTTTGTTATGAGTTGCTCACTGTCGCTTCCACCTTTCCGGAACTTACCGGCGTGTGCCAACTACGATTTTTTTTTTCGCTTGGTTCCATCCCACTATAGATGTGGGGATGTCATGAAACTCCAAATTCGTGTGGACGAGAATGGCATCATTTCGGACGTCAAGTTCAAGACATTTGGCTGTGGTAGCGCCATCGCGTCCAGCTCATATATGACCGAGCGTGTTAAGGGGTTGACGTTGGAGGAGGCTGGAAAGATTAAGAACACTGAAATAGCCAAGGAACTGTCTCTTCCCCCCGTCAAGCTACACTGTTCGAGTGCGTTCCCTGCTGTGGCCATTGTGGCATGCTTACTAACTATTCATATTCCGCAGTGCTGGCCGAAGATGCCATCCGATCTGCCATTCGAGATTACCAGAACAAACAAAATGCCATGGGTATTCCCAAGCGAAAAGGATTCATTGATGTCACACAGAGTACTGCAACCGGCGAAACAGTAGCAACAGCTCATCCTGGTGGGCAGGCTTGAATTTAGCGAAATGGCCCCTCTACTGCTTTCATGATCCTTTTGCGATACCATTGCATGCTTTCTTACGTAGTTTTGTCGGTTTCTTACACTGTATTACTATTCTATGCAATAATTTTTTGGACCATATACCATGAATCTCACAGACAACTACGTATACAAGCGGCGCGTGAAGTCATGAACCTTTTTGACCGATGAAGGAGAAGCTGCCAGCAGCAAACCAACGTTCGTTCGCTTCCTTTACACGCTGAGCGGCTACAGCTCGATTTGTCAACTCGAAACCTGAGTGTAAATACGTCAGCATGTAAGCAACGCAGTACGTAGCGACTTTTTGTTACCTTGAGCCGGAGTTACACTGAGTGATGTAGCCGTGCCCGATGTTTGACTTCCACTCATAGCCGCTCGCGTAATAGCGGCCGTACGAAGTTTGTTCGCCTTGGACATTTTGGCTGTTGAGTTAGGGTGAGCTCCTGCTCAACAAGGCCTAGTAAGTCGAACGGGGACATACCTCGACTCTTTGCTTCACCGACACTTGCTCGGACTTTACCTGATCCAGTCATACCCAATCCCTTGGTCTGGTCGAAAGCACCCACTTCCTCCTCCGCTTCGCCAAAAGCCATGCGATTCTGCATCTTGCGAAGCTCCGTTTGCGCATATGCTTCCTTGGCCTTACGAGCGCTACGCGAACGAAGTCAGATGCATTAGATAGAGAAACGAAGACTAACCGTTTTCCACCTCGTCGTTTCTTTGGTCCGTCATTTGGTATTGGCAAGGCTTTTACTACCTTCGTGGGTGGCGGTGCCGCTAAACGGTCTATATGCTTCTCAATTTTATCTCGAAGATCTTGGCCGAAAGACCCTGGAAGAACGTCAACTCAGACATCGTCCAGTACGCCGAGAATAATGTACCATCTCGGTGCTGCCTCTCTAAATCCATGCGAGCCGCAAGAACGGCTTTAGATCCCACCGTGCGCTGCACTTTGAGCTGATATTCGGGTGGAGTATGTGTGACCAATTCTGATTGGTATATGAAGCCGGTATGACGCCGCTGCGTTGCCGTTGAAAAGCCCGCTGTAATCTTCTTTTGTGCTCCTAGCAGCTATCAGAATCTCAGTTCAGAATTAAAAGGGAAAACGGAAGACAAGCAGCTCCTCACATGGACATTACACGATGGCATCCTCGCGAGTCCAGTGAGTCCACCCGCAACACCAAGTAGTTTGGCGGCTGTGGTAGTACCAACAATAGCTGACAGGTTGGGTGCAAGGATGTTCATTCTTGAGCTGACGTACATGAATATCTGCAACAGCGCTGAGATAAGTTCAGGACAACCGTTAGGTGCCACTCACCTTCTTTCGTGCATCCTCGAGTTTGTCTGAAAGATCACAAGCGCGCTCAATGGCAGCCCAATCTAGGCTTGAAAGCTGTTTTCCGCTCGTCGTAGTGGCGGTCACGACAACCGACATAATGACTGCCGGCGGTAATATACCAGCCAAATCGACTCTAGTGAGATCCTGCCAACAAAGTTAGAATAGGTTAGAGACATAGAACTTGCAGACCAGAGAGAGATCTGACTTCAGTGTTTCCCAATGTTCGGACAGAACGAATAAACATTTGCGGATCAGTCACCAGCTGTTCGAGCTCAGGAAACCTGGCAGCATAATGATCGCGAATAAACTTAAAACGAGTTCAGAGGAGGGGGGAAGCAGTACCGAAGAGAGGAAGGTGCGATACCTTGTGGACTAGCAAGATCTCGTTGTCGACGTCAACGGACAAATTGTTCGCTTGCACGATGAGATTATATTCCGGATTTGAATGCGTAGGCTGGGAAATTTCGGTCGCTGTTGAAGGGCTACTTGGTATTTCTCAATTTCCTGACGACAAAAAGTGAGCTGACGGCTTTCAGTGGAAAATGTGAACAACTACGTTAAGTATCTCAGCCATCCTTTTGCTGTCCTGCAGTTTAGCAATTTTTGTGACGTCTTCTACTCCTCCGAGCTCCATCTGCTGCACATCCTCAATGTCGAGCTCTTCTGCGGGTTTTACGCCGCCCTCAAGGACAAGATTTCCTATTGCAGTCTGGGGTTCATCGGGCTGCTCATCCTCGGACATGTCAAGGTCATTCTCGGCCTTTCGTTTGAGGGCGTTGTTGTTCTCCTGTTCCCGTTCTTCCTCATTGTCGGAGAAGCCGTCGAGATCGGCGAGGAGTTCGTCGGCGAGACCGCTCATGATTGATGATGAAAGTGGGCGTGGGAAAAAGAGTGGGGAGAGATGTTTGCTCGATTCGGATGACGTCATCCATCTCAAACTTTTCTGCTCTAACCATGCCCACCGCCGCAGCGGGCGTCGTCGACGTCTTCAAGAGTGAGTAATTCTGCGTTGCAAAATCTCTACATCGCCGACGATATTTTCTGCATAGATCTCATACGGCATGGAAAACATCATCATCATCGCCAGGATAATCCTAAGCACACCGAGGCCGACCAAAACAGCGACAACAACCACCCACGTGTCGACCAGCATCACACAAATGTCCAGAATCAGAACAAAGATTCTCTTATCTCCCCGGGTCCTCGAGAAGCTGCGGAGATGATTGTCTCAGAGGAACGCGAAGCCAAATCTAGGATGCCGTCTTACAAAGGTTTGGAAAACTTCAAGCTCCTTGAGAAAATGGGAGAGTGTGTCATTTCCCTACGCTATATTTATCAAACACTCAAGAAATCCCAGCGGCGCGTTTTCAAACGTTTACAAGGCCGTCGATCTGACCACCGGCGAGAAAGTCGCAGGTCCGTACCCGCGAGGCTGTTAGGCGTTCTGTCTCATAAATTGACTGCTATCAATGTCCACAGTCAAGGTCGTCCGAAAATATGAACTCAATGCCAGCCAAGTTAGTCTAATGCTTTTCTTCTCTCTCTTCCCATTATCCGCTCAAAAAACTGACTTTGCCTTGCTACCTGACTTTACTTTTGTTTCTCTCTCTATCCCTCTTGCGCGCGGTCACCCGATGAAACTGTTGCATACTAGGCCGGGGAAAAGCATCTCAATCCAAGGTTCAAGAAAAAACCGCGCGCAACCGAGGTGCCGTCTACCGTTCACTTTGATTGTCCCCGGTGCATCCTCAGACATGTGCTGACTCGTCTTTCTTCCATGTGACAGCGTTCGAACATTCTAAAAGGTTTGTGGCTTACCGATTTCGTCATTGCCGTTGCTGATTTTTCTTTGCAGAGGTGCAGATCATGAGAGGAACGAATCATCCTTCTATCGTCAAACTCCTATCATTCTCCGAGTCCCCTGAATATTACTTCCTGGTCCTAGAGCGTATGTCTCTATCTAAGCATCCTTCGCTCTATCTGAGGTCTTTCAGTGATGGAAGGTGGCGAGCTGTTCCACCAAATCGTCAAACTCACATACTTCAGCGAGAATCTTGCTCGTCACGTTATTGTGCAAGTAGCCGAAGGCATTCGCTACCTTCATGAAGAACGAGGTGTCGTTCACCGTGATATAAAGCCGGAGAATCTTCTATTTGAGCGCATTCCTTTCATGCCCTCGCGACAACTTTTGACCAATCGTCCGTATGACGAGGAGAAGGAGGACGAAGGAGAATTTATTCCCGGCGTTGGTGGTGGCGGCATCGGCCGCGTCAAGATTGCCGATTTTGGCCTCAGCAAGGTCGTCTGGAACGAAGAAACTATGACTCCGTGCGGAACCGTAGGTTACACAGCACCTGAGATCGTCAAAGACGAGCGATATAGCAAAAGCGTCGATATGTGGGCACTCGGTTGCGTTCTTTATACTCTGCTCTGCGGCTTTCCACCTTTCTACGACGAGAGCATCAATGTCTTGACAGAAAAAGTGGCCAGAGGCTATTATACCTTTTTAAGCCCTTGGTGGGATGATATCAGCTCTTCAGGTCTGTCGTTGTACTTTGTGCCTACGATTCATTCTTACGTGTTCCGCTGTAGCCAAGGATCTTATCACACATCTCTTATGTGTTGATGCCGCGCAACGGTATACAATCGACGAATTTTTGGCTCATCCATGGATAACAGTCGGCTATGCGCCTCCTCCCCAACCTACACCCCTCATCTACACCGACCAACCATTCTCTGCCGGCTCATTACGTCCCCTTGACTCCCCCCTATTGTCTGCCGCCCGAGGTGGGCGTGTCGAAGGGCGCAGTCCTGGACTAGCTACATTGAAGGAAGCATTTGACATTACTTATGCCGTTCATCGCATGGAAGAAGAGGGTGCAAGACGTAGGAAATATAACGGTAGAGGTGGTGTAGGGCTTAGAGGCTTCCTAGGTGGTCTAAACGAAGGCGATGAAGACGAAGAACTCGATGCAGGGGACAGCCAAGTCTCTGCCGGTGCTGCTGGCATTGGCGCAGTAGGCAGCCAACAACGGCAACTGCAAACCGGCCAAGATCAAATGACCGGACGAGCAGGAGGGGTGAGACGTGCACCTCGCGATGCAGGATTCAAGCTAGACCTAGATGGTGCAACACTCATTGGAAGAAGGCATCGTCGTACTGGTGGAGGGACTGGTGCTATCGGCGCACAGGTCACAGTGAGCAGTCCTTTATCAGGAAAGCCTGCTGGGAGTCCGTTGAAGCTCGAAACTATCAGAGCTGGGGATGACATGTCGACTGCCACCCCAATGCGGGTGACTTAGCACCGTATCCAGTCTACCCTTTCTCATTTTCCTCTCCTCCAAGTTTTGTCACTGCCGCCATAGAGTTACACGCAAGGAAAACGGTATCCGGCATCGATTTTTCCTCGACTCCGCCTTCGGGGGCGCTGTGCACGCGCGTCCATATCCTTTGCCTCTATTTATTATTTTCGTTGGCGCTTCGGTTTACAGTCATCGGCATTTTCACCTCGGCGGACATGAGCATTTTGCAACACACATCGCACGCCTTCTCAACTGGGTTTTATTATTTTCCTCATGCATGTATGATTGATGAATGAGGTCGGTAACTTGCCTTGGTCGTCTCATTGTACTTTCCTTTTGATCTTGCTGACTGTTTATGTTGTACATTACTGTAGAAACACGGTATACATATCGCACATAGACCCAATGTTCCATGTCTGCTTGCTTAAACTCGTTCTGCTTTTGCGGCCCACATGCATCGTGATTATCAGATGCTTTACTGCGCATTCTCCATTATCACAGCGGTCTTTTTACGTGTTGATGAGATCTTGCACCTAATGCCTGCATATAATCATGTCCAGAAGACTCGGTGCTGTCATCGTTCACATCTTTCCTAATCAAAGATTCAGACTGACAGGATTTTCCACTCATGCATGTCTCAAAACCAAGGCCGGCATAAGGTTTCATGACTGCAGCCTTTAACTTCACAGCGTGGTTCATGATTTCTGGCCCATATCAGAAAGAATAGACAACAAGACAGCACTTTATAACACGTCCCCAAATATTCAGGCGAACACGTTACGGTTGTTCGTATCAGCTTGTATCATGATCTGATACGATAACCTCGCCTACGGAGTTACATCGATGCGCAGCATCCTGTACCATCGCTATGATGCAGTGCATGTTTGATATGGTCAGGGTCGCTATAAGCTGTATGTAGCTTTTCAAAAAAAATTTATTGTTGCTGATGGAGAGATATCTGATGCTTAAATAAATCTGAAGTGCTAATGCATGAGTTTTCTTTCTTCCGTATAAGGTGCTGGACGAGGGTGCGTAGTGGTAGGACGCAGTAACACCGTTCAGACTGTCGTCCCAATTTGTGCATCCTGTGAACAGCATAAATAGCAAAAAGAAAGAGAGAACAAGCGCTGGGAATGATGGCCTGACTGACGCCGAAAAAGATTGTAGGAAATCTGCATTCCTCTTGTCAATCATTCGAGATCCGACTGCTGTAACAGGAAAAAAAAAAAAGGGATTCGGTCACCCTGTATGAGCCTGAAGTGAGTCGGCCACCCTGTATGAGCCTGAAGTGAGTCGGCCACTGTGCAGCACTGAGTGGCATCCCACTTAATCCGTTGTTTTGGCCTTCAAGCTCCATGGCTTTTCGTTGTCGAGAAAACCTACCTATTATTAGCTTCATCAGAAACGACATTCCAAAAACTTGCAATGCACTGACAGGGCCTTGAACTGTGTGATAGTGGCATGCTCGGAATGGCACGGAAATCGCAGACGCTGGACGCATGTGCATGTGCATTTGAGGCGGAGCGTGACTGCATTGCAATTCCTTTCCTCATTGGCCTGTCTAATGCTGCAATTCAGTCAGGGTCATACAGAGTTCGTTCTTCCGAAATTCCGGTGTCGCAAGTTACGCGTGTGTTTCCCTTGATCGACGAACGAACCGATGAGCGGATTAATCAGAATGTGAAGGGGAAGGGTAACAAGTGCTGTGCAAAATTGAAAAAAAAAAAAAAAAACAGACGGGGAAACGGGGATGAAAGATGGCTTGACCGAGCGCACACCACATGGCCTTTCCTTTGGCGAGCATTGGCTAACGCTCAGTGCAAGACATCAGGTCGGTTCGCCCTTGACATCGCAGTGACACATCTGATGTTCAATGGTGATTGTGTTGCGCACACGCAAACCGCATATATGGCATGACAGGACGAGTCAAAAAAGTTGACATGTCGTCTCATTGATGGTGGGGCCTACACGGAGCATGACGGAAAGATGCAGGGTTAGTGTGTAGGTCGAAGGTGCTTCTGAACCCAGAAAAGAAAAGTCGACAATGACTTCTGCCAATCAAACCGTCGGTCATAAGACGGAACCCTGATTTTGATAATGGGTGGGGAAATCAACCAAAAGCAAAGCCAGAAGCCACCAATAAGAGAGCTTGTGTGCAGATAAATTGTTGCGTGACTTTTTGCTTAGTGTGTAAACGGGCCGACGAATTGAGTATAGCCCCTTATCGCCTACCGCAAGGCTGGTTGTGCAAGCCGTGGCAAGGCAGAGGGAGTTCCACTTCTGATCAAACGAGCGGAGGAGTCGAATATGGGCTTTTTCCCATACAGTGTATGAAACCTAGAGAACCGCTTCAAGGCATGCCCGCCGATTCCCAAAATAACGTTGGATGATTGAATGGTACGGTTGCCGAGCAGGGTCAGGTCAAAAATTTTCCGGGCCGGGTCTTCTGATCAGGGACGGGGTCCTTCGGGCTTGTCACGGATAACAACTGGGGTTGGGTTAGAACTCTGAAATGGTATATAGGCTATGATTATATTGTGGGAATGTATGACAGCCATAACAGTGCATCATCTGATGTTCACATTGTCACAGTTGACGAAACCTGTACGCTACTTGTAGGCACGGAACATGTGTAGCATAGTTCAGTATGAACATTGAATACATAGGATTTGCAACCGCGTGGTTTATAGGCCTATACTCATCACAAATCCATAAAGACGTGCTAGCCCTGCTGACTCAGTCATATGTTATGCCCCTCCATGAGGGACTGTTAGATATAAATTCTGTACTGCAATCAGTGTTTAATCTGAATAATCACATTCAAGTTTCGCTACAAGTTGAAACTAATTAACAATTATATAGTCAATGTTTTGCTTGCTTTGAGTCTTCGACTTCTGCGTCGATACCTCCTCATCTTCCCGTTCAACAGTGAGACTCAGTAAGCCTAGCTTTCGGCAAATCCAGTTGTCCTGACAGACAGGAAAATGCTGGTCCTTGAATGCAGCGATCTTTTTGGGACCACCATCCCAGTAGATATCACGATCTTCCGAGTTTTCTGTGTTTCTAGAAAAATATTGATCAATTAATTATCAATATATAATAGATGCGTTAAAGACGCACGTATGCGCTTGTGGATCTATCAAACACATGACGCCATTGGCATCTGGAGCTCCTACAAAGGCGATTAACAAGCATGAGCTATTAAGAAACCAACAAAGAGATAAATCATCCGCGCCTTGTAAATCACAAAAAAGCATATGCCCATGTGAGTATAAGAGAGAAAAATGAGCGAAGGCATGGATTGCTTTCGTCAGATGGTCTCCAGCTTCTCCAATATCATCACTACCCGTAAATTTCTTGATCTTGGCGTCTAATGGTCCGCAAGGCAATAGTGGAGTGGCTATGAAATACGGATAGGGCAGAATCAAACTACCCGAGTTCCTAGATGGAACAAGTTCACCGATAAAAGATGATATGAAGTTAAAGTAGAATTCTATGAATAAGGTGTCAGCAAAGGATCGATGTTTTGATATAGGTGAATATACTTGGCATAGTCTTTATTCCCTGTTTTTTAGCATGCTCATCGAACTCCTTTTTGAAACCATCACATTGAGCCAGCAGTTTGAACTCAGCCCGAAGAACATGATGAACCATAGAACGCGACATAGTTTCATCAAATGGTTGCGTAAGAACATATTCTCTGCTGCCTTGCCTTGCCTTTATGCTGTTAATTGTTCTGTTATTATTCAGAATGAATACAACTCACGTAGACACCACGCTTGGTAAAACCTTTACCAATAAAGCCAGTATGATTATGATCGTAACCCTTTTCCCATGCAACCTCTCCTTTCTGCCAGTCTCTCGCAATTAGAATAGTATCCTCTTCGACTTCAGTCGTAGATACGACGGAGCCATCCTGAGCATATTTAGCCGAAGTTTTGAAAAACTGATATGCAATCATAGGAATATCACGCGTCCACTGATTGTCCAGGTTCTCGGAGTGATAAGGAGCATGTGAAGAATGCTGAGGAGGTATGAAAGCACTCCTGAGAGTAACCGCAGATTGGCGTGAGGCAGGGACCGCACTAGCTGTTGTGCGCTTGCGCTTTCCTATAGATGATTCCAACTGATCCATAGATGATGTAGGAATAGAGCTGGGGAGTGATGCGTCATCTTCTTCATGCTATAATATAGTCTTAGTTAGCACAGCTGAAAAAAAAGAAAGCTCAGAGAACTAGATTACTATATCCTCTTCATTGTAAATGAAGCGCAGATCAATCGTTCGCCTTTTGTCTGTAACATTGAATAGACGCTGTTTGGCGAGGTAATTGCTGAGATCGTTTACCACCCAACCGGTCTTATTGACATGTTCCAAGGATGAACATCGTGAATTAGTCTCATGAAAATAGAGTTGAATGTTAGACCTATAGTTCAAAAAAATCAGCTTAGTAAACTTTTATATTTGCCAGAAGCATACCAATCGAGCTCCTTCGTTCCCGGGTAGCTCTTAGCAAATTCGAGTCTAATGTGTCCCAACAATTCATCCAAAGCTGACTTAAAGGAGCGGCTGAGCTGGAAGAAGAGCGTGACTCGAATTGGTTTGACCTAGAGACCAAATTCAAATCAGATTCTGACGAGATAGAGAAAAGTAGATGTCACACCTCTCGCAAACCTCCTTTAACTGATCTTTTCCAGATAGTTGCAGATATCTGAATGCCTAAGTTCCGGTCTTTCATTTCGGCCTCAGTTTTCTTCTGCCTACGCTCCGCTAGGACAGCAGCGGCCTTGCTCAGATTCGGAAATTTCGTTTTATCAGAGCCCGAACCACTCTCGAAGGTTTTAGGGGTAGGAGCGGTGAAGCGAAACTCTGAAGCGCCTTGGCGATGCACATTAGCGCGTTCTAAAACCTCTGCTACAGTCAAGCGGTGGGTGGATTCCACTTCGGAGCCCAGATCGCTAGTGGCACCTGGGGATGAAAGTAGCGCCGCTATTCCGTCGATCTTTAGAAGCTGTTTAGGGACAGAATCTTGGTTTTCTGTAGAAACAATTTAGCAGAGAAATATAAGCACATGATTTTCACTTACTAAAGTACTCAATGCAACTGTTACAGATGGGGTTGAAGAGACCATTATATACAACGCCACATCCAGCGCATTGCGGCCTCAACTGTCCAGAATCTAAGCTTAATGCGCCGCAGACCTAAAAAAAAAAGAATGGCTTACGTTGATTGCTTCAAGACTGGCGACTGACAATCCAGGTCGCCGGGCTCGGCATTTTGCACAGGGCAACTCTGTCTCGAGAAGGCGCACAAAAGAATATCGGCAGCTAGGACAGACGACCATGGACAAGACTGTCGAGGACGAAACAGAACAGAAAAAAAATCTTTCATGGCCTCCTGGTGTTCTGACAGGAATACAATGATCCGCGGTTTCGAATTACGTCCTCACCTGCCAATTTGCCCATGCACAGCACCGCAGAACACAGAACTTGCTCAAGTCTCGACAAACAATTGTTAAATTCTCAATCTTCTTGCTAGAAACCTAAGAGGACAAGGACGAGGATGGGAAAACAAGGGGACAGAGCTGACGAAAAACCATCCACACATTCCCAAAAGTCAGCTCTTCAATGCCCAAAGAATTATACGCCGCTTCAGCCTGCTCCGAAAATGCAGGCGTAACAAACTCCAAGAGGCTTGGACCCCCTACCTCTTCCTTGAGAGTCCGAATAATGTTAACATCAACAGGGAGAAGACAGTTGCGGCCGCCCCATTGTTCAGGCAAGCTAAAAGCCTCATTACGAGACATACCAGATGGACCAGCCTTGTCGTTGTTCTTGCGACTGTGAAAAGCGTTTCGCTCCTCCATGAAGTCATTGAGAGTTTGCTGGAGTAGCTTTGGCCATAGCCACTGACAAAGCTGACTGAAGAACATAAAAGTTAGACGTTTATCGCACGCCTCAGTACAGACTCAAGACATACTATTGATTGGGATCGCTGGGATTATAATAACCCAGGATTTGACCTTTTTCGAATGAGATTATTGCTGTATTACCCCATTCTAACCTAAGACGAAGCCAGGAACGTTCGACGGAGATATTGTTAACACTTCGCAAGTAGACATGAGCGGGTAGCTCTGAAATGTCATATTCAGGATGGAAGATTTCTCTAAAATATGAATATGTGAATAAAATAGATGTTCGATCAAGATCATCACATACCTCAATGCATTGGAAAGTCCATACGCATGAGTTGTTTCTGATCCACAGTCTGTTGTGAATTGCAGAGGCATTCCTAACCGCCATCAACAGACAGATCATTCAAACAGCATGCGACATACCACCGAACTTCTCTACCAGATCCAGGAAGAGATATCCGACTACAGGACCGTAACGATTGCTGGGTACAACCCATGCACCTAGCCATTTACCTGTAGCATCGTCGACAATTCCATATACAGGAAAGCCAATCCTGTATAATTTATCATGCCCATCTCCTGACCATCGCTCGTGGATGCCTATTGGAACTTTCGGAATGCGGACAATCTTCTTCGCACTAGGATTGCGCATCTGGAATCCCTGAGGATCATGGGTCCGCATGGTGTCCGCCACAAAGTCACGTTTGATGTGTTGACCAGTCCGACGTGCGATGTTTTGCCTAAGTGTGCGTGGACCTTTTCCTCGACCTGCATCTAGGTCCATATGGTCCAGAACAAGTTGCTCCGCCTCTCTGTCGGACATAGTCCTCATACTGGCACCGCTTCCCAAAAGATTGTGGTGTTTCCGTGCGCGCTTGACTGAACTGGCACTGAGCAAAAATAGGTAAATGCCCATAAAATGCTACCAAGGCCTCGTACCTGATTTCAATGCCATGATCAGACCGGAGGAGCTCAGCAATCTTCTCATTGTTGGTATACAACTGGCGGTGGTATTCTTGCAGAGCCTCCACCAGCCGAGGGTCATCCCGACTAACTATAGCACGGTAAGAAGCGTCAAGAGGTATGTCTTACTACTTTACAGCTACTCACTGGTATCGCCATATTGGTTTCTACCACGGGGATTGTGATTGCGGCTGGAAGACATGAATAACCAGGTGGAGGATTTGAATGAAGGCGCTGAAGACGTGGAGAAGAAAATTTCGAATGAAAGTGGAACCACCAGTTCAACACATTTTTTTCTGTTTGAGTAATAATTACACAACCTATATCGTCTCAATCCGAAAGCCTTCTGGAGGTGAAAACACATCCAAAAATTGTAGTGACACAGGGAGTATCTTGTGAATGATAAGATCCGGCACTGGCATCTCATCACGGCCATGTGGCGATCGATAAACCACTGAGGTGCGGGATGCCCAACGACCTTGATGTCGCGCGTGGGGTAGGTCGCCGCGAGGTGCAACGTGGTGTCAGACGTTCCATTGCTCGAGCCATTGTCCACGACAATAATATGGCACAAGCATCCCTTGAGTTGCGACGACATCAGGTGCACGAGCGTGGATGCTATCATGCCTGGCAGCCGCTCCGTCTCGTGGGACGACGACCGTGAGGTCTACCCGGGTGGCGTTGCTCAGTGGCATGAAAGCAAAACAAAACGGAGCCAAAAAAAAAAAAAAAAACAGGGTCCGTCCTCGTGTTGTGATTTTAGAGTCCCATCTGCTCAGCCAACGTTCGATCGCCACTGTGTCACTACGTCTGCCACCGGACCCTCGATTGGATCCTCCGCCTCCAAAATTCCCATTGCGTCTGAACGACTTGATGCCGTCGCGGTCCCTTACCCTATCGCCCCTGTCCCTATCTCTGTCTCTGTCTCGCTCGCGTTCCCTTGGTCCTCAGTCGCGCTCCCTGTCCCGGTCCTGGTTACGCTCGTGCACTGGCAATGGTAGACATGCCCGCTGATCCTCGTCGTAATCCATTTTCATTGCACCTGCCGGTTTCGCGGATGACGCGCCGCGTCCATCTGATGGCTGTCGACCCGTCCGCTCTCTACCACCGCCAGTATCGTGTCCACCACGCGCTGACGAGGGCACATGCTGGTGCTGCTGCGGTTGCTGGGTGCCTGCATCGGATATGCGCGGCTTCTTGTGCACCCTGGGCCCTGTCGGAGGGAGCTTGCCCGCTGATGGGGCGGCGCCGTTATTGTCTGTGCTTGCAGAGGGTGCTGGCATATAGTACGAGTTCCTCGGTGAGCTGGAGTACGGCCGCGGATTGTTGCTCACGCGATAAGCAGCGAATGCTTCGTAGCTTTTGTCTAGTTCCGTGCTGTGAGATCAATGGGGTATGAAGCAAAGAGCGACTGGCGGCATGTACTCACGAAAGTGGATGTCACCTGGTGCGATTCTGCATCAAGTACGGCAAATGAGCACGCCAGGTGTGTGCAAGAGACTGGATGAAGCGATAGACGGCCCTCTGAGTGCATTCTCGAGCCTGTCAACGATCCGACGGAGGCCCCGCACCTCCTCCTTCAACCGCCCGGTTTCACCTTGCTTCAGAATGTCGTACAATTCGTCGTTTTCCTCCTATGAAAAGGGGGGCCGATGGTGGTTTCAAGGAGGATTTTCGGTTACCTGAAGCAAGATCAGACACAGGAGAAGGCGCTCTGCTCGTCTCAGCGCTGCGCGATCTGGATGGCGTTACGGGAGCAGATTGTGTTATGCCTGAGACGTTCGGTTCGGCTGCAGTTTTCGTATCGACAACTTCCTCATAAGAAAGTTGGCTGTCCTCCTCGATGTCCATTATCTCCATTTCCTTGTTACCTTCCGGAGCGCTAGCCGTGATAGTCTTGACCAAAAGCGATCTGGAAGAGAAGAAGGAAATCCAGCCTGACCGATTGGTCTCAATCGTCGATTCGATCGGATTAGCAGTCGACGCGCTGGCTGGCGCAGTGCTGACTTGCGCAACATCTTGCCGTGAAGTGATGCTTGTTTCATCGGCCGTCGGAGGGTGAATGGGAATAACTGTCGTTCGCACAGAATCAGACGACGCTTCCATCACAGTTGTCTTGCCGTCAGCAGGTGGTATGGAAGTACCATAGGACCATGACCAGGGAGAGAACCACGATGACCCTTGATTCTTTTCAGTCTCTGGCGGTGCCGATGCAAGATCATCTTCTTTGGACATTTGTTTGTTCCCAGTTTGCACGTGCGCTGTGGACACAGTTTCCAAATGTTGTCTGTCACCTTCTGAGAAAGAAATTGGAGGAGTCCTCTCAATATTGGGGTTCACAGGAGTGATATCAGGCGTCGTTGAGGATGTCTGCATGTGTTTTTGATCCGGACCGGGGAATGCGGACGACCCCGACCGCCAACCAACATAGTCCCACCACGTCGTAGACGAAACTACGCGTACAGTATTGTACTCTGTCGTAATCTCGTCAGAGGACTGCAAAGGTGACGGCTGGGAAATGGGAGAGTCTTTAGAGGCAATTAAAGGATGACCTCGGTCGTGGTCCTCTCCAGGCGTGGGCGTGATGTTGCTCGGCTCTGACACGATGCATTAAAACATCGAAAGATCTGCAGAACAAAACGACGGACTAACCATGTTGCCTTTGATTTGATGTAGAATTGAGGGACAAAGAATTATCGGCTGGGGTCTTTGATCTCCCTAAGAAAGGAATGGTAAGCCCAAAACGACTGGAGGACTGATTGAAGGAGGACAAGCGAGGCGCCTCGTCCTCAGATGATATGGCGAGAACAGATGATGACGGTGGTGGCGGAGCCGTGTCTGAAGAAGATGGGATTGGTGAGCCCGCAGGGGAAACGGAATCATTGTTGGAGAGCGCTGAATCATGCTGTTCGGGTTTCGTCGGACAAGGTGGGGTCGACGACGGAGCCAAAAGAGTAGATGGAGGTCGATCAGTCTTGGCAGGCCGCGCAGAGTCTGATGATTGGGCATTGTGACGCGCCGGAGTTGGCATCTGGGGAACTGTTGAGGACGACGTTGCGGGGAGGGAAGGATCATGCACAGGTCTTTGTTCCGAATTTGTACAGATTAATTCGCTGGCATGAGAGAGTTCTTTGAGATGCAGATCGACTGGGTTGTCGAGGGTGGCGACATTCTTGGTGGAATTCTCCTTGGGTCCAGAAAGCGAACCAAACCAGAACGATCTGCGGAGAAGCGACTTGGTCGTAGAGGGTGGATCTGATGCAGGAGACAAGGCGCTGCCAGATTCAGTGGGCGGAGTCTCAAGCGGGGGCGAGGGCTGAGATTCTGACGACGGGGTAGAAGTGGGAGCAGAAGAATTCGGCGTTGCTTGGTGAATGATGAAAGATTAGGAATTAGTACTCGCTAACATAACTGTCGGTATATCGCCAGAAGAACCATACCTTCAACCGATGGCTGCGGCACACTGCTGGATGGCTTATCGAGGGCGCTTGGACCTGCAGTCTCGTCCGCCGTAGGAACAGATGCGACCGCCTGACCATTCGAATCAGGGTGCATCTGCAAGTCTGCCCGGCTATAGCGTTTGGCCAGTTTAGAAGTTGGGAGACGGCTCATGGCCCTCCAAGGCAGGCACTGAATAGGAAAGAACGCGGAGAATGCAGTCCCGCGAAGGATGCAGTAGGCAGAGGGCCTGTGGCCTGTGGACAAGGGATAGGCAACCTGAAGGAGGAAGGAACAGTGAGAAGTATTGTAGAGACAGGCAGAAAATGACAATGCGCCCGAGGACGCCCGACAAAATGAGGAGAGAACTCCATTGAAAGCCTCACCGGCGACACTTCGACATTTACAGTCGAAGTGCTCGTCACCATTAGCGCCGATCATCTCGCTCAGGCGCGTGGCATCCGGTGAGGTTCATTGCCCCAACTGGACTACAAGAGTCCTTCGCTCAACGCGTCGATCTTCTCGCTCAGACGCGGAGTGTGGCGAAGAAGGAAAACATATCAACCGTCACGTCATAAATATGCGTGGCGGTCATGTGACTGACACCTGATCTCCACACAAGTGCCTGCCACCATTCGGCATCCGCCTACACCGCCTTACAGCGTCAGCTCCTCCGGACATGGTGAACCACCCGTCAGCCGCCAGGGGACATGCAGAACCTGTGAGTACTGGTTTCGATTCGCTTTCTTTGACTGACGTCACTGCTGGCAGCGCCGGCGTCGTGCGGTAGCGCCGTACGGAACTCGCAGTGGCACCATTCCGTGGCCGAGTCGTCAATCTGCTGCTATTCCATCCACCCGGCCTGGTTATTCCGTCCCACGTTTTCCGCCACGCCGAGGTCATGGTACTAACCGCGGCGAGGTCTTCAGTCAGGACTGGGCTGATCCCAAGGTCGCCGCTTGCTGGAGATCCGAAGACCACTGGTACACTAGACGGGCGAACGAGCTCGCAACGTACCTCAAGAATAATAGTATGTAGTTTCTGTCTGGTTGATGGACTGTATAGGCTGATTTGATACTCCAGCCTTCCAAGCTCCTGTCTCCCTGTCTGATCTCAAGGTTCGAGCGAGCACGGAAGCAGCTAAGCTCGAGGCCATCCATAAAGCAGCAGAGATGAAGTCCAGTGGCCAAGAAGTGCGTGACAAATCTGGAAAATGGGTCGATGTAGATGGCAATGTGCTCGTGATATACGCAAGTTATCATGAATATGTTCAAGGATCTGGGAAACCAGGTAGACACCCCGACGGCTTTACAGTAAGGCTTCTCCTTTATGGAAACAGATGCTAATTACTTTTACATAGTCAACAGAAGCAAGTTATAGTCTGCAGCAAACACAGCGTGCTTTTGCTGACCTTCCGATGGACTCTCCGGACAAGATTGACGACAAACGCCATGAAACCAACAGCTCCTTTCCGTTCATGAAGTATGAGGTCGAACGAGATTTGTCGACTAAGGAGCAGGGTGAAGTCTCCGTAGATATATTCGAAAATGTTGGGCTGCGCCACGATGTAGAGAGATGGTTCGAACAAGGTCATTTCGTAAGCCTATCCAACTAATAAGGCTTTCGAACTCCTGAACTGATAGCTTGTAATACATAGAATGAAGGTCCAATTCCCTCAGCTCAATTAGTTGGGGCTGGAAGCTATCTGCAAACAAGCGTTCGCCGGCAAGATCGTGCTACAAAATATCTCACTGATCTCAATCGCCAGGCGCACTATATTGATATTCTTGTGCAGCGCCTCTGTCCTGATGAGTATAAGGTACTCAATAGAACAGCTGAATGTGGTCGTTATATCAGGGAGCGGCACAGCATTTTTCTAGGTGTAGCTACACTTTGGAAATTGCAAGTCGGCGTTCACATTGACGACAAGGACTGGGGCATCTGCGCTATTACATGTGCTGGGTCCTTCACAGGTGGCTATTTAAATCTGCCTGATTTGAACTTGCGTCTGGCGTATGTTTTTATTCTACATCTGAAATTGATGCTGATGCAGAAAACAGTTATAGGCCTGGTGATGTTGTTATTCTGCGTTCCAATGCCTTATTTCACGAGGTCGAAGAATGGCAACCTGACGTTATGAAAACTCATCATATTTGTACACCTGGACGTGTCTCATGGGTGTATTTCACTCACGCGAGGGTTGTAGACTGGTATGCCGATCCCAAGAGGAGTCGTCGGATGATAGAGGTCCCTTGCCCAGCGGAAGATGCAGAGAAAGGTCAGAGAGTCAAACACATCTGGCTTTGATACTGTAATTCTGTACGTAGTGAAATTGCTCCAGTGTCGGTTGGTGCTACTTAGATAAATGTCACACCTTTGAAAATTTGATTAAGATACCTAACAATTACTTGATTGTAAAAATGTACACATGCTGATCAAGATTATATCTACTGTCACGACCGCCAGAATTCCTGAAGAAGCGGTGCCAGCCCCTCTGGCAGCCCATCCATTAGGCTTTTTTTGACCTGACCCTGCTCGGCAACCGTAAATGGGCAAGGACCCCCTAGACCTTGCCTAAATTAGCAGATGGGGGAAGAAGTAACTCCATAACTCCATGGACTTTCTCACTGTTGACATTCTACTCTGCCTCGGATGTGCGTCGATGATACGGCACATCACCGAGGTCGTGTGCAACTTCGGAACAGTCCTTCCTCTTATTCCTGATCGATCCACATGGCAAGACCATTTTTGTATTCAGATTCGAGGCATCCCCTGCGGCCGAGAAAATGAGAAAAAGGCGCGGAAAAACGGCAAGATTTGAACACGCTTGCTGTGGGACTCCGAATCTGCCCATGTTACTGGCCGCGAGAATCTCTTGGCAAGCCGAAACGCTTCTGAGTAATACGTCCAAGCACGCAAAGGCCGAGCGCTCTAATTGCCTGGACATACCCAAGGAGTTCGTTTGAATGCCGGTTCCGAAGATGAAGTTCTTTGTCACCCTGAGCAGCCACAGATAGGTGGCTGTACGTCGAAGTGCGTTCCTGCGGAGAACGACGAGTAAACCTTGACGAGAGAAGACTCGCAAAAAACGCTGCAGTGAAGCTACTAAGAAACCGTCGGGAAAGTCAAGGGCACTCAACTTCACCGTAGGATACATGTACAGGAAGGGAATACGTTGCTCTGAATGGACAAGCGTCGAGCCGAATTATCGGTATGAGAATATCTGCTGGGTAGAGGAAAAACAAAATGTCAGCAGAGAAACATGCATGCACGAAAAGTAGCGCCGTCAAACATTGGAATAACGTGTTCTATGATGGATCGCATGATGAAGATCAGCTATGCAATGGATTGACGGATGGAACTCGCAATTTGCCAAGATACAAAGATGCTGGGACTTGAGTGCATTCTAGCTTCTCATCAAGTGTCAAATATGGAAGACGAAAGTCTGGGACAAAATAAGAAAAACAGCTGAAAAGCGACTGTTTGCCCTTTCTCGGCAGTACTTCCAAGCCGGTGCTGTCACGATGATGCGGGGAGTGGCCTGGCATGCCAGTGTTCTGAAGGGTCCTCGAACACTGAAATTACTCACACCCACGGGAACGTCATGCTTCCAAGGCACGAAACTAAGAGCATTAGCGCTTAATATGCGCCATACCAAGATGAGACATATTCGTACATATCGTTAATCGGTAGGTGTCGTTTGCGAACGTACGTTTTCAAGAAATCGCAGTGATATCTTACGTTGCGTCGACGCCGATCATCAGCTAGGTTGCGCGGGATTATTTACAGAGAGGAGTGAGGGGTCCGCTGGACGCTGGGTGAGCTTTTCTGATCTTCCAGAAGTCGCAAGCCGCGGCAGAAGGTGGGAGAGGTGCGGCAGACAGAAAATCGCAACAGAGGTCAACAAAGTGCAGTCCCAAAGTCGTAGATAGGGGGGTATCTCCAGAATACAGTAAGAAGCGATGTGGAGGGTATGTGACCATTTACAGTATTGATACAGCGAATGCAATGCAGATACAGATCAAAGAGTCCTGTGTCATGGTAAACGGTCAAGATCAAATTCAGCAGGGAACAAATTTCCGGCAGGCATACGTTGCAA
Organism: Macrocybe gigantea; assembly: GCA_011319805.1. NCBI lineage: Eukaryota > Fungi > Basidiomycota > Agaricomycetes > Agaricales > Callistosporiaceae > Macrocybe > Macrocybe gigantea. Next base: position 5,290 of record SJRY01000063.1, on the reverse strand, counting down.
TACATTTCCTGGACCACGATGTCCGTGTCTTCCCATTGGCAGACCATATCGGCGCTGAGTAAAAGGTCAACCCGGAGCAAAAAGAAAAGGATGCATGTCTACCGGCCGCCTTGTCCCAGATTTTCGTTGATTTGCGTCAAGACAATATATTTACTTGTCGGCGATTGACTAAGCGGAAAGGACGATAGAGAAAAACAAAAAAAGGGCGGCTTACAAGCCACGCGGCTGAATCTCCGCCATCCGCTCCTTGACTCGTTTGCCGATCTCGTTCATCCATTCCTTTACGCGATCGCGGTCTCTGGGCTGGGGCCATGAGCTGTTCTGAAGAGTGGAGGAGAGGAGTTTCTTCATGTAGGCCTTGAGAAGGTCAGAGTCGAATTTTGGTCGTGGCGATGCTGCATTTGAGCGAGTCGGAGGAGGCGAGCGTAAGCCTGACGCGTTCGCCATCGTCGTGAACTGGCGCAGAGTCAGCGGGGTGCGGCGGTTGTTTGTGGTGTTTGCTTTATTTGGGCAAAACACGTGGTTGAGTCTGACTTGGGGGGCGCGTCTCGCAGGCTTTTGGCCAACGTCAATGGCTTCCATCTCGTTTCCTTCCGGCCATCCTCCGTCGCAGGTATCAGCGGTTGACGATGATAGTCTATATTCGTCGTCTTTTGACGTGAATTCATCTTTTCAAATGAACCCTCTGTCGTCTCATCCACCGCGCACACCAAGAACTTCCTTGCTAGCTTCGACCTCGTCCGCGCACACGTTTAACCAGATCGTTTACGAGTCCAAAGAAGGCCCGATGCATCACAGATCGACGAGAACGATCTAGACGAAGAGGATGTTAAGGTGAAGAGTGCGGAAAGTAGAGTACGAAGGGAGGAAGTTTGGGGGAGATGTTCCTCACAAGCAACGGTCGCGACAAGGCATTTGTACGTCATTTCATTATCATGTGGATGAGACAATGATGCTCAATCTATATATTAGAAATTAATGCAATATTCTATTCGTCTGTACCTCTACGTCCACACGTCTGTGGCAGCAAGTCGGTTGCTGCGTCGATCGGCGCATCCGCCTTGGGAACGAGAACTGATCAAACGCCTTCAATCGGCGGTCTCTGGATTTTCCTTCACAAGGTAGACTTTTCGAGCACTGATTCAGCCAAATATTCTGATGGTTGTGGGTGTGAACAGAAAGATGCTTTTGTTGTTCAATTGGCTTCAACCTCTGACAGTGATAATGGCTACCGAACAATCGCTATCGTTTTCTCAGGATGGTGACAGGAAACAATCGAAAAAAAGGGCCCCACCCTTCTTACATACCATGTTGCATGCTTCTCCACCTGTGTTGCTGGAGCTGGTGCATGCTTTTGCAGATGATGTCGGGACACTTTCGCGGCTCGGCCTGTTCGGCAAACGAATCGGGGAGCGCGCTGACCGATTTTCCGACTGGTGTTGGCTATTAGCGACATTGGTTGGGCTTGTCGAAAATGCGGTTGAGCGCCAGATGATCGGGAATCTCCAGAGCGAAGGTGACGACAGCATCCGCCGCAGGTGCCATCAAGTCTGACATAAGGATCCACAGTGGAATCTCGTTTGTATGCAGAGTCGTTATCGGGAGCGACAGCGAAGTCGAAGCCAAAGGAGACAAAGCTGGACGAGAAGGAGCTCGGCCGACTGCAAAAACAAGATTTTTGGCTGCAAATCAGTCGCGCGAAGCTCTTGATGGACTTGATATTTGTTTGTGAGTAGCGTTGGTTCTAAATAAGAGCAAACTGCTTACGAGAGAGTAACAGCTTATGACGTTTTCAAAATGCGACGTGGCAAAGAGCCAGTCAAGGCGATCGTTGGCCTAACGGCTGCAATTCTCAGGTCAGTCGCTTTTATTTTTATTTTTATTTTGCCCTCCGTCTCGTTTCGCCCCGTACTCACTCGTGTTTCTAGCTCTGCAAGGCTATACGACCGACATAGAAACACGCTTGTGAAGAATCTTATGCTCACCATCTAGTTTTATTATATCCGTGCTTTGGAGGTCATATCCAGTAATAGAGTACTATACCCTGCAAATCATGCGATGCATGCAGAACTTAAAACCATTTCCACCAGCTCTTGGCGAGCTTGGATTCGGCAGGCGGGGATGCAGTGCCCGAGGGAACGTCTGATGTCTTTCCCACAGCTCGCTGCTTCTGCAGATCGTCAATTTCCACCTCCAAAGCCTTTATCCGCTGGTCGGCTTCGTCCATGTACTTTTCGTGCGACATTTCGCCTGCGCGAGCTGTAAACCCTGATGACGCACGTTGGTTCAAGCATAGCTGAGTGCAGCAGGGGACGCACGAGGTAGATGGCGGAACCCAAAAGGAAGATTGGGATCATCGACGGCGCGATATCGGCATACCATTGGGCATGCAGGGACCTTGGCTTGTCTTGGGTGGTGCCGGAGTAACGACGCCATGGTGCATTGAATGAGTGTCGAGTGACGGCGTGGCGGAACGGCACGAGAGTGTGAGATGGCGGAATCATATGGCAGATAATCCCCCTGTGGACGGGCGGTCAGCTGGTTCCTCTGAGCGGCAAAATATCGCCAAGTTGTGGAAAGGCGAGACGCCCCGATTCCGCATGTTGCACCTTTTGTATATCAAACACTGCGGGTGATAGCCTCTGACAGAAATAGCAACGAGTCGCTGCTGCGCAATGTGCTCGCAGACCACGTGCTACGGTAACCATCCCCGCTAACCAGTCCTCATACTCAGCGAAAATCGACTTGAAGAAGGAGAGTTAGAGCCCTAGCACTGCGGAAAATCATCATTGAGCACGGGGTCGCCCTAGAGAGCGTTGTTCTGTGCAAAAAAAAAGAGGCGGGAGAACCGCAAGCGAGTTGGTACCTATGTCAATCGGCCATGCCAGCTTTGGGTTGAGCCAGGTCACCGCCTCTCTGCCTTTTCACTGATCCTCCCCTCTCTTTCCCTATTCCGATCCTCTCCCTCTCCCTCTTCCTCCCTCATCTGTGGACTGGTTCCCACATGGATCACTCCCGTCGCCCTCCTTCCCTCAACCTCCAGCCATCGTCGCCAGCTCGGCCCGTTTCCACGTCCCCGTCGCCCCTTCACAGGCAGTCCCAATCACCATTCCGCTACGTGAAGTTCACTCAGCCCTCCTCGTCCCAGCAGGACGACGAGAAAGCGACGCCTCTTTCAGACTTTGCCGGCCCCGTTGCGCGGCAATCCACACCAACCCCGCTTCCTGGCAGGGGTCAGACGCGCTCCAGCCGCGCCTATGACCGTCCCGTGTCCTCCTCGCACTCTCCCTTGAATTTCGCTCGTCATCCTACACACCTTGCTGTCCCGATCAGATCACATCCACACGTCCAGCCATACACTCGTCCTCGCGGCCTCCGAATAGCCAATTTGATCAAGCCATGGATTCCATTCATCTTGTATGCGTTCACCAGTCTTGCATTCGTGTTCGCCATTGCGTTATACAGGAATCAAGTCTTTGCATGTGAGTTTCTGAATCTTGAATGTTCTCTCTGCCAATAACAATCAATGAACCATTCCTTTTCTAGGTCTGGACGAGCTTTCTCATTGGTTGCAGCAAGACGAGCACTACGGTCACGCCGTGCTGTTTCTCCTCATTTTCATCACCACATTTCGTAAGTCTCCATTTCTCCATTCACTGACTCGTTCCTGATGGAAGTTTTTTTGTTTTTTTTTGTTTTTTTTTTTTAACCTCGCTTTACTCGTCTCAACGAAGCTCCCATTCCTCTGTACTCTACTCTTATTACATTATCAGGTTATACTTTTGGCCCATGGACGGGCGCTATCGTCTCCTATTTCGCTGCTTTATCCGGCGCGTTGACTGTATTTATCATTTCTCGGTCTTTCCTCCGCGATTCCATTTCACGATGGCTCTCCGCCACCATCACCATAAAGCGCGTCGTCCGCGCTGTCGAAAAGCGCCCAAAACTGTTATTCCTGATCCGCCTCGCGCCTTATCCTTACAACGTGATGAACTGTCTTTTGGCGGCTGCGCCGACGCTCACTCTCCGCACGTACACGATCTGCACGGCCCTTTCACTCTTTAAAGTCATCATCCACACCAGCATGGGCGCTTCGATCCACTCGTTCAAGGACTACCATATTGTGAACCCTCCGGACGACGGGACGAATGCAAGCCGCACGAACACACGTTGGCAGAGCTGTGGACAGCGCTCGGGATCGTATTGTGCATCGCTATCCTGGTTTATCTCTCGTACATCGCTCGTAAAGCGGTCGATGACGAATTGGATGACGGCCCGATCACGACCCTCGATACGGAAGAAACCGTGTCGTTTCTTTCGAATGATGATGACCTCGAACTCGGGCGAGGCCAGCCAATGGCAGAATCGCCGTTCCGGACGCAGCTGCCTGCTGTGGCTCCTTCACAGTCGGCAACAACTTCCACCGTGGAGCATGTAAACAGATCATGGACATGATTTAAGAAAAGAAAAAGAAAAACATTATGCCCGTTCTATCGTCAGACATAACCATTTCACATTGCAAAATGGAATGGACCCTTTTTTTTTGCTTTCTTTCACTCCCCTCTTTTTTTTTCCTTACTCTTTGCCTTTTCCCCTTATCGACCGTCGACCCGTCATACATTACATTGACTCTCTTTGATCGCACGATCGCAATCGCGGCGCGCGCCTCTGTTCTGTCCTTCGTTGCTCATATTTTTTCCCGCCGTGTACAGCATATTCTGCCGTCAAAAGGAAACGCATGCCTTGTTTGGACGCAATTTAGTTCATTTCACCTGTTGACGACCTCCATAGGGCATCACCATCAACTGCGACCGCGATAGGCATGCGTGTGCATCGATAAGATGGGCGTCCGTTTATCTCAAGCCCTTTTAGAAAGTATGAGCGAGGGCGATGACAGTTCATAATCCATCCTGTCCGACCGAGCGATGCTCGGATGAACAACAACAGCACACGAACTCGGGACGATCGCCATCCCTGACTGGCAATGGGTAATTCGCTGAGTTCCAAAATCTGCCGGTGACCAAAAAAAGCAATCCATGTTTAAAGAATTTGAGAAAAAAAAAACAAAAAGGTTTGGTAGCCGTGTCAAGTGAGGTGGGAAAAAAAAACTGGATTGATTTTGTCATCCGTATTACCACGTGACATCATCGAACGGGCAGTCGGTGAGACCACCCGATTGTCTCCATTTGCTTCCGATCAGAAATTCTGTGGCGAAATCTATTTCGATCAGACTCAGGGAAAGCGGGTGGGGTCCAAACCGGAAAAAAAAAAAAGGTTCCTTTGAACCTTG